>CAUYRT010057156.1:0-19270 GCA_963574885.1 Lepilemur ruficaudatus | reverse complement strand
GAATTTAGTGAAAGTTACTTTAAAAGGCCTTCCTGGCTGGGAACAGTGGTAATGCCTATAATCCCAGCACTTTGGGAGGCCGAGGTGGGAGGATCAGTTGAGGCCAGGAGTTCGAGACCAGCCTGGGCAACATAGCTAGACCCCATCTCTGTAAAAAATGTTTAAAAGTTAGCTAGGCATAGTGGCACACACCTGTACTCGTACCTACTTGGGAGGCAAAGATGGTGGGATCACCTAACCCTGGGATTTCAAGATGGCAGTGAGCTATGATTATGCCACTGTACTCCAGCCTGAGTGACAGTGTGAGAGCCTGCCTCTAAAAAATAAAAAGTAACAATAAGTAACAGTGTTATTTTAGCATGGATTGGTTAATCCACAGAGAAATGTGTGATAAATATATATAGACACACACGCACACACACATACACACACACACATCCAAACCTGAATTATTAGACTCTAGCATGAACAATAGAATGCATGAGAATGGCAAGGAAATTACTGAATCATTTTATTAATAATACTTGTTTGGTGCCTATTCACACCTAAGGTAATCACCTAGCTCCATCATTGAGTGAAGTCCATGCAACCCCGTAATAGCCTCCTGGGCCTCAAGGATGACAAATGGCGAGTTTCCGCAACAGTGACTTTTAGAGAAGAGAGAGGGCTGAGAGGAGATGGCTGGCCTGACCAAGAAGCCATTCTTGCCATTCTCCAAAGAGAAGCTGCTGGTCCTTGTTAGAAACAGTCTGCTCAGCTTTGGAGCCAGGGCCATGCCACATAGACAGAGAGACCACAGCACGTATTCCTCGTAGAAAAAAAATAACAGGTCTCTGCTGACGCCCCAATAGTCAGGGGTCTTGGGGACTAAAAAGTCTACACCAAGGCACAAAGTGACTTAAGTTGTAAAATGTATTTGCAAGATTCTGGAAAGAGGAAAGCTGTGGACAGGGTCTGTGTTCTAACGTGGGCGCTGTGAGCTGTGGGGCATTAGAGGAGTCACTGTGCCAGTCAGGACCTCAGTTGTCTCCCTATAGAATTCCATTTGATTTTTACTCAATTGAGCCTTCGCTTTCCTCACCTGTAAACTAAAGGGGTGGGTCTCACTCTGGAATTTCTGAGGTTCTTTTAAGTCCTAATGTATATAATGCTATCTTGTGACATTTCTTAGTATGTCAATCGGGTTCCACTGGGAACAGAAGGCATCTTCAGCTGGGGTTTGAAGAGATGTTGGTAGAGTTAAGGAAACTAGCAAGAAATGTTAAGTGTATCAATTATCTAGAGATACCTAAACAACCACACAAAAACTTAGTGGCATAAAAGAACAGTAATCATTTTCTTATAGTTTCTCACAGTTTCAGAGGTTGAATGAGCTCAGCAAGGTGGTTTTCATCAGGGTGTGTCCTGCAGTTGTAGTCAGACATTGGCTAAAAAAGAATCATCCAGCAGTCACCCACTCACATGCCTGCACCTGGATCAGGGAGGCTCAAACATCTAGGGGCTGGCACAGGCAGGGCTCCTTGGGCAGAGCTCTGTCTCTATGTGATCTCTCCACATGTTCACTATTCAGGGTAACCAGGTTTCTTACATGGTGGCTGAAGGCTCCAAATGTGCATGCCCCAGGAGTGCCAAGAGGAAGGTTTATCTCCTTTTATGACCTAGCCTTGGAAGTCACATTGAGTCCCTGTTACTGGCCTCCAAATAGAGGTTTTTCCGAGTTCTTGGTGATTGTCAGGAAAAGAATTTCAGAATGCACCATGTGAGCCAAACAAGAGACAGCTTTTTATTGAAAGTAAAAGTATGCTTGGGGGTGGAGTGGGCAGGCTGGAAAGAGAGCAGCTGCACTACGAGGAAGTAGTTTTAGATCTTATGTAGTTTTACTAATTGAGGGGAGAAATATTCAAAACCAAGAGGTTGGCTTTTACTAAGAATTTAGGTAGTAATTCCCAGAACTGGGTTCCTTCCCATTTTCATAGTTTATATGGTTGTCTTGGAACTGTCATGGTGATTTCAAGGGCGGAGAAATTTTAAAACTGCAATGTAAATGATACTGTAATTAGCCAATGTTTATGAAAGGTGACAGAGATATCTGACAAGCCAGTTGAAGCCAGTTTTTGCCTGCAGTTATTAGCCCCTCTAGTTAGCTTCTGCCTGAAGGTTGTTTACTTTAATACCTGCCCCCAATCTGCAAGCCCCTGCAGCTAGTCTCAGCCCCGTCTCCTAGTCTTCTACTGTAACATCCCTATGAGATTTCTACTTGCCAAGGCCAACACAAAATCTAGCCCAAGTTCATGACCAGGAGATAGATTCCACCCCTTGATGCAGCAGTGGCAAGATTCTGTAAGAACATGCAGGATGGGAAATTTTGTAGTGGTCATTTTGTAAAATATTCTGCATTGAGTCTCCCAGGGCCTAGCAAGAGTTATCGCACCTAGCCTGGCATGAAGGCCGAGGAAGCAGTGAGAGCTGGACCAGTGGAAGAGAGCAGACTGATAGGAGCTATGGTCCTGAAGGAGAAAGCCACTGGCAGAGCACAGTATCTAGGGCAGAGAGAAAGTGGGGTATGAAACACCCTGACTTCTCTATTCTCTGTCTCTCTGATGTCCTGTTGATGCCTTCCATCAAGAAACTACAGGACAAATCGGTGTCATGATGCAGTGCATAGGGGTGTCTCCCCATCCAGGGAGTAGAGCAGGCAGTGAAGGGCAGAGAATAGATGGGGGTGGGGAGGATATTAACCAGTACATTTGCTGATGTCTTGAAATGATCATAAATGTTCACCTGAGAATTTAAAATACAGCTCACCTATAAAAGCAGCAACTCTTATTCTGTGGCTAATAATTCAAGTACAATTTTCAAAGTACTGCAAGATTCAATCTAAGACTTGCTCCAGATCATGAAAATAAATTGTTTCTCTAGGACTTTCTCAAGTAAGAAAGAAGCTATACCCCAAATGAAAATCAGGGCATAAGCCACTAATTTGATGACTATGTGGAAGGAAAGGTAGTGGATTGGAACTGAGGAGGGGCTCAAACGTAAGATGAAAACATTTATTTACCTGACATATTTACACAGTGCCAACTATATATTGGATGTTCTGAATATCTTTGTTTTAAAAATGTCAATGTGGCACAGAAATAACAATTCAAAGCCAAAAAGAAATCTGTATCTAAAAATGAAAAAAAGAAAGTAGTAGAAGTAGGTACTATATTCTTCTAATTGATATTAATTCTTTTCTGCCAAGGGCAGAAAATAACCATCTGCCTTAAACAAAAAGAGTATCATTGGCCAATGCATCTGGAAAGTTCTGGTTAGAGCTGGCTTTAAGTATTGCTCAAAGGATGTCACTGACACCCCGATCTCTCTTTTGCACCTGAGGGGATAACTGTGCAGCCTCTAGAATCCGAGTGTGTGGGACCACAGCCTAGCTCCTGCGTTCACTTAGCACCTGTATCATCTTGGGTAGGTCAGTTGACTCAGTTTCTCCACCCATCAAGTGGGGATAATAAGAATACCCTCCTCATAGGTTGTTGTGAGAAGTGCCTACTACATGGACTTTTTTTTTTCTATTTTCAATAAGTTATTTTATAAAATAGTTCAAAAGAATTACATGAGGGCATCTTAGGTAAAGAAGAATTTCTGTTATGGTGGAGGAAAAAAATATATCCTAACATAAAATCTTAACCTGAGTTAGGTCTGTTGGTGAGTATTAGACATTAAGACACTCTTCCAGTTGCTCTAAGAGAGGGGTCCAAGCAATGCAGCTTGCTGGGACTTGAAGAGGATTTGCTACTTTTCTGATCTAATTGGGGGCAACAGACTAGTTGGTGGCACATAGGTCATGTCAGTCCTTTGTGACAAATGGAGCAAGTGCTAGCCTTGCCGGTGTTAGCTTCTCCTGTAATCTCATGTTTGTCCTGGTATTGTCTCGGTGGGGGACTTCAAAATTGAAGATCTTGCACGTTCACCTACAGCAGTGTTTACCAAAATGTTGTCCTTGGACACCCACATCAGAATCATTCACAGTGGTTGTTTGCAGAGATGAATCCAGGGTTCTATCCCAGAAATGCTCGATCACAATATTTGCAAGGAATCTGAATGAACAAGTACCAGGTGATTCTTAGGTGCACTAAAGCTGAAGATCTACAGACTACATAGTATTTTTTTCTCTTATGCATTCATCATCAACTCAATTTATTAATTCATTTATTTAACACATATTTATTTGTGTCAGTCACAGTGTGAGGTGCTGAGGAATAAAGTGGTGAATAAAATCAGCCAAGTCCCTGCCCTTGAGGGGCTTATATCTGGAGAGGCAACAGATTATAAAACAACGTAACTTCAGATGGTGATAACTATGGAGGAAATAGCAGTGGGGAAATAGCGATGGGGGAGTTGGGGTGGGACAAGTGGCTCAGAGGTTTCTTTGGATTGGATGGTCAAGAAAGGCTCAAGGTCGAGCTAACTGTTCAATTGGGATGCACGTTCTATGGTATTTTCCCCTGGAGTATTCAGGTTCAGGATAAAAAACACACATATACATACACATGAACTTTAGTCCTGTTCGACAAATCCAGTGAAAAAAATCCTGAATATTAGTTTAATTACGAGAGTGTTTTTAACAACACACACATATTTCTGTCAGGCATATCACCATGGCGCCCGCCATTGTTCACAGGAACTGGCCCATCCCTTGCCCTTAAGCAAGAGATGGTCCGAGCCACCATGCTTTGAACCATGTGACCCTATTCCTAGGTTACAGCTGGCTGTACCTGACAATCCTCAGGATTAGAAAAGGAATAGGAAAAGATAAACAGAGCCATCAAATTATCTTCCAAAAAAGGGAATGAGGAAATCCTTGGTGCATGAGGCTGGGAGATGCAAGCTCAGGGGCTGAAAGAGAATATTGAGAGAAATTGTGGGGTAGAGTTGGATCCACACAGGGCCAGAGAAATGAAGGGGAAACAGAAATTCGGAGTAGGTGAGGAAGCAAAAACTAAGAAAACACAGAAATAATGAGATGGAGGGCACAGACCCACCAAGAGTAGCCGGTTATCACATGAGTGGCAGGCCACCTGTGCGGAGTTGGACAAATTCCTCCTCTCCCATTCACCTGATTCTACTCCAATTCCTGTTCTTTGCACGTGTGCCTAGGATGTGTGGCTTTTCCTGGGTTCCCAAATTTTTTAAATCACCAGCAGCAGGAGCAGGAGGAGCACTGCTCCCAGCCCACATTTTTTGAAATAACTTGAATGTGTCTCTGTCACTGAAGCTATTTATAGTCTTATTTTGAATGATGTAATTGTAGCGTGATTATAGCTTAAACAACACACACACACACACACACATACACTCCCTTTTTTTTTTGTGCCTGTTTCCTGCATGTGAGGGAAGTGAGGTGGTGTCATATTTATTCATTTATACATCACTTCTGGAATTCCACTCGCATCCTCCCCCGCAAATAAAGGCCATGGCTCTAAAGTGCCCCTGGCACATTCTTGCTTATTTTCTACCTGGAAAGTGAACAGGAAGACATGCTTCTCTGTGAGTCTGCAACAGCTTTTAGAGATTTGGAGTTCATTGATCCCAAAGAACAAGAATACTTTGCTGTAACTCCCCTTCTTCCTGACGTTGATTTTTTTTCTGATGAAATCTTATCAGTGATCGGTTGTTCCCTAAAAATAGTTTCTGAAAGGGCTTAAGCGTCGGCTACCTCCCTAAAGAGAGAGAAGCAGAATGTATAGACGGAAAATGCATCTAATATCAGACCCCATCCTTGGTCCCTTTGAGTAATATGAAAAAGAAATGTTTTGGAGCAGTAGAGATATTTAGCTTTAAAAATTAGCCAGTAAGGAGCTACTCGGATAATGTTGAGTACTTTTTTTTTTTTTTTTTTTTTACAAATCCCCCTTTGAAACAAACCAGACAGAGGTTCCTTTCACTTCCATGGGAGTTTTCAGCAAAAGGAGAAAGGAGGACTTTATAAGCTCTAAACAGCCTCGGAGGCCATTCATAGACTTCCTAGCACTCTCTGCCATTTCCCAGTGCTGAGGGCCCTGAATGTGGCTTCTCACTATGGTCATTGTCCCTCTTGGGCACTAGCCTGGCAGCTGAGCTCTCTGAAACTTATAGCTTTTGGGGTATGGGAAGAAGTTACCATCAGACACGATCACAGGCTGCACAGAGAAGAGCCAGAAACTGTGGCGGTGGGGTGATAAAAAACATAGGGCTATTTTCACACCCTTCTGAATCCCATTTCCCATCTCCTGAGCAAGTCTGCAAAAATCCCTGCTGTGGGGAACTCCAGAAAGGCACAGATTTCTCTGCCTCTGCCTCCAGAAATAAGACCTACATTGCCTACTTCTTCAAAATGTCTTCATCATGCTCTATTGCTGCTGGCATTCCACTCAATTAGCTGCAAAACTGCCCAGTCTTTGGGGGGACAAGTGTCATAAGCAGATTTTGACCTCCCAGTACTCCACGTGCTGGTTTTCTATTTCTTCTGCTAGAAATTTTCATCCTCTTCAGGTTCTTATTTTCTTACATGTATGATGGCATGTTCTTTTCAAACTTTGCTTCTCTCTTTGAAAGGGTGGATACGTATAACTTCTAGAGCACCCCGCCACTATCTTTATCATTCCTCTAAAACATCTTTCATTGTTTTCCAGCTGTGAGTGAATTTCCAAGATATCCTTTTTGGTAACCATTCAAAACAACTCAGGATAAAATAATCCTGAGAATAATCCTAAAAACATCCTAATGATATCATACCTAGAAAAAATACCCTAAGAGTGGAGTCTCAAGGTGTCAACACATGAGTCTCTTTAAGGACTTCAAAGTGATGTCTGTCCATGCTTAACTCAATTATAAGAGCTGGACAAATCCATACAGGTCCAGAGGGAAGACTCCATCTGTTACCTGTCTTTTCCTCCCATAATGTGGTCCCCTCTGTCTACAAGCCCTGTGCTCTTTGAGATTAGAGCCAGGATGGGCTTTCTAAGTGGGTATCAGATACAAATTATAACCTGGAGAACTTTGAAAAGACAGCTGCACTTGCAATATGTTGCCCACCCTGGATTAGTTAGGAATGCTTTTGGCTACAAATAACAGAAAGATATTATTTTGGTTTCAACCATCTTATTGGAGAGAGGCAGGCCCAGGGTTCAACTCGTGGCTCAATGATGTCACAGAAATAGACGCTCTCTACTATTCTGCTCAGATATTCTCAGGGAGTTGTCTTGTTTTCTGCCTGCCTTTTGCCTAATGGTCACTTGGCATCATTTCCTCACACCAGAGTGGATGGACAGAAGAGGGCTGAAGGGCTTTCTTCAAAGAGGGTCTGAGTTTTTATCTAAGAATGGAATCCAGAACTCAGTCAGGGCCCCACTGTTAGACCAGTCACTGGTGGAGGAGAATCACACTCCTGTGACTGACTAGAGCAATTGTGATCCATCCCTGGGGCTGTAAATTAGGGTTGGATCCTACCTTCCCTGGAATCAAGGAATCTAGTTCTTTGATGTGGGATAAGGGGCAGAGGCAGGGAGAATGGTTGTTGGGTAGACGGCCAAAAAAGTCTACCATAACCACCAAACTCACTGATGCCTAGAATCCAATCCACAATTTTTTCACTGGTGCTTTAACCCAACAGAGGCTCTGCTCCAGTGAAAGAAAATTCATCATATTTTAAAGACATTTATGTCCAATAAATATTTAGTTCCTCATATTTTTAAAACAGTATCATATAGGAAATTGAAAACCAAGAGAAAAACATATATTTATGATGAGCAGTGGTGGTGTGCTTTTAAATCTTTAGGCACTATCTGGGGAGGAACCTTGATTTATGGTTGCTGATTTCTGTGGTGTGAATACTCCAACCATAGTCAGTTTCAACCCACCAGTGATTTAGGAACAAGCTAGCAAAATTCCTGAAAATCTAACAATCAGCTCTTAAGAGCTCATACTAATCAACTCCAGCACAACACTGAATGAATCCACTCTGTACTAATATGCCAGGCAATTGTGCTGTACACTTTTTTCCCTGTGTGATATCTCCCTTAATCTAGCACTGTAACACTTTGTAAAGTAGACACTGTCATCACATTTCATAGACAGGGGAAGCCTGGGCTCGAAGAAGTTGAGTCTTTTGCTAGTTGTAGATTACAACCCAGTTTTTCTGACTCTAGGTACAAACAGGAGGCCTGTGGCAGCCCGAGGCTAAGGGAGCCCCAGATACTGGCAATCTTACCTGAGTGCCAAAAAATACTTATTACTAGAAGCACTTGTACTGTCAACTCTTAATGCCCTTGGAGTAATACAGACTAAGGCAAACTGAAAGTCACAAGAAGCCTTTATTCTTGTTTTGAAGAAAAGAAAAAAGAAAAGAAAAATGTAAAGATCTCATCAGAAACACCCAAAACAGAATACCTCCTGTTCACATCGTGAATGTTCTACATTTGAAAAGAAAGGTTAGGTCCTTCTTGTTTTTTGTGACATCAAAAAGAAAATTTTCTAAAAGCGCTCACATTGGCATTCATTCCTACATTCAGCTTTACACCAAGGAGAGGCTTCGCCGCTCGAATGCATGCGCAGCTGTTACAACTTGTATGTGTCCTTACCGTGGAAATATTCTGCAGCGATGAGGCTCACGTTTCCCTTTGCCTACCTCATTTGGTTGTAGTGAGGTACAATTACGGCAAAGTGAAATGTGAAAATGCTCCATAGCGGTGAAGAGCTTTTTTAAAATGTAAGGCACCATTGTTTTTGTGATAACGAGCAGACTTGGCTCCGGTTGAGCTTTCTTCAATGAATCTTTCCCGAGGAGAAGAAAAACATTCTGGCGCCCTTTCCCTTTCTCCTGGTTTCCTTCATATTTCGTAATCTTTTCGCTCCTGGCCATTGACATAGCAGATTAAGAACATTCTCTTGATTCCAACTCACCAATCAGGGTTTCTGGCAGGGTCTGTGTCATCCACCACAGGGCAGGGACATGAGGCAGCTGCTGACCCATTTTTGAAATGTCACCACTGAGTGCACCCCAACGCTCTACCTCCACAGTCTCTAGGTAAAGCCTCTGAGTCAGCAACGTCTTTCAGTGTCTCAAGCTCACTGGCCTGGTGCTCCTTTGACGTTTTGGTGCAAGGCTAACATTCCCAGAGTAGAATGGGTTCTGCCCAGGAGAACTCTGCTTGCGCTGTTCAGAGCCAGAGAAGATGCCAAAAGGACAGGAAATTTTGTTTTCCCTGACAACAGTCAAGCTGCACCGATGTGATAAATATGGGCCATTTTTCTCCTCTCTCTCCCACTTCATCCAGATTCTGCCTCCTCGGCAAGGTTCTCCCTCTGGGGCCAGACGTGCAAACACAGCATCCCAGGTTGTTCAACATTGTTAAAAGATGGGCTCACTCCCCTGTTCACTGCTGCCCAACTGTGAGCACAGTGCATTTGCTCCACTCAGAGACAACTCCATGGCTGCAACGTTCTTTAAAGGAAGGAGTATACTTTTCATTTTAAACATGGAGCCCTGCCTGCAAAATAAATAAATACTTGCCTTACTCTCAAAGTTGTCCTCTCCTAGATGTCTTGAGGCATATACAATAGCCACAGGACACTACCATCACCCTGGAAAGATAGAAGACACAGTCTTCTCACGTCTGACCAACATGACAGCTCGGTTCAGACTGGTGGGAGCAACCACATTTCTGCCAACAGGCAAATTCTGTTTACAAAGTAAGACATCTCCTCCCTGAGTTCCTGCTGCCTTTCCCTCCCTGGAAGCAAACTCATATTTCTGTGTACTCTGAGAAGTCAGACTTAATGGAAGCCAGCAAGACTCGGTGACCATCGAGATTGCTCCTGAAGCACCCTGGAGGCAAAGAAAGGCAGGTTCAGCAGCAGCACCACGATAATGTGTTTCCATCCAAACACATGGAAACAGAAACTGCTTATCTTGTCTGTAATGGAGTCTCTCCTCTTCCACGTTCATTTCCTCTCAGGGTTCTTGAGCCGTTTTCCAGTTTCAGGCTTACGCCGTCTCACAGGTGCATTGTCTGCACACGTGACACTAGAAGTGCTTAACTCAGGGAGCAGTATTCTCAAGTCACCAAATACGTGACATTACAAAATCGTACCTGAATCCATTCAAAGTGCAAGTTAGGGGAATAAATTTTAATGTAACAGCACAAAAATTCCATTGATGTGGTTTCCTATTTCACATCCAACTAACCTTTAAGAAACTACCAATTGTTGAGTTTTGGTATAGTATTAAAGAATATCCATAATTAAAATAGTTCTCATTTTTCCAACCATATATACCAATACTATATGTATATACTATATCTGCATATGTGTGTATATATGCTATATGTGTATATATGTATATTCCATATACATCAACCAAAACAGCATATTAAAAAGATGTTATTTTCAATTGATTTAATAATTATTTTTAAATTTCTCATTTTAAACGTTCCATGTGGTTAAATATCACTAGATATCCTTATTATGAAAGCTCTTTTCAGAGTCCTCAATAATTTTGAAAAATATAAAGAAGTCCTGAGTCTAAAAAGTTGGAGGAATTTGGACTAAACAAGAACACTGGAAATCAAATTAGAAAGCAATAACGCTATTTTGAACAGATGTGCCAGAACTTATCTAACCAATTGAGTTGTTCCCTGTAGACTGCACACTGCTTAGTACTGCTGACGTCAGACAACCATTAGCACCCTTCTTCCGCAGCTTCTGAAGGACACACGTACAGTCTTACTACTTTATAATCCACAAGGCATTTTGAACCGAAGTTAGGTTATCTAATTGTGACAAGCTTGCTCATTGCAAATTTGACTTCAAAAGACTTATCTATAAATCAAATCTACCCCCAAAGGAAAGAGTTTTGCTTTCTCAGTAGTAAGCAAACAGTGACAAGCATTTGCCACAGACTCGACAATTTAAGTAGTGTATGAAACTTTGGAAGGTTCTAAGACGGGAAGAATGCGAGAAAGGAGTCTATTCATTTATTCCTTCATTGAAAAGATATTGACAGAGTGTCTACTAAGGGTCACGTGTTGAGCTGAGTGTTGGGGGTGTGGTGCTGAGCAAAACAGACCCAGTCCCATCTCTTGCAGAGCAAGACAAGACACTCGACAAGACCACATACATAGGAGTGCTTACTGGGATAAATGCAACAAAGGAGAAGAACAGGATGCATGACAGAATACAAACAGGGGACACAGTCTTTGGACTGGTGAGCAGGGAGGCCCCTCTGAGGAGGAAGCATGTAAATGGAGACTTGAAGGGTGAGAAGGAGCCCACCGTGTACAGAATGAGGGAGGTGTTCCAGACTGGAAGGTACGGCCTTTGTGAAGGTCTTGGGTAATCCCCTTTCTGCAGGTCAGAAACATTCTGGACACATATAGCATGGTGCTTAAACACAGAAATCTGGCTGCATGGGTTCCAATTCCAGCTCTGCCACCAGCTGGCTGCCTGACCTAATGGAAATCACTCAACCTTTCTAGGTCTTGGTATTTTCATCTATAAAATAGGAAAAGTAGTATTCTTTTATAGATGGGTATTTCCTGTGGATTACATGAGAAGACTCATGCAAAGTGCCAAGCTGATAGAAAAAAATAAATAAATAGCAGCGTTATAATATTGGTTTGCAAGAATTTGAGATAGTTGGCCTGGGCCACACTGAAGTGTTCTGAGGACAGTGTCCTGAAATTGGTTTAGCATCAGGCCTCAGCTGGTCCTGGTTATGATATAAGAACAGTGTGTATCAAGAGCCAAGATAGTGTCAAGAATGCCAAATAAGATTGGAAGAGATATATTGTTGAGAAAAGCAGTTATCAAAACTTGTAATTCACATGTACGCTAGGGCTAGAGTTTGCAGAAGGGACTCGTCAAAGGCACAGATGACAGGCGGAGGCTGAGGTTATGGACAGGAGAGAGAGCCAAGCAGTGAGCAGGACAGATGGGAGCATGGGCAACAAGCCCAGATCAGGACTCGAGAGATGATGGACAGGCAGGAGCCAAGGCTTGGTCTCAGCAACTGCAATCATCCCCAGTAGGCTTTGTTGTCTTGAAAGGGAGTCTGTTTGTAGGTGTGGCCACCACCCCATTTATTAAATGTTTGAGACTATTAGTATGTTGAGCGGGGCTGCACTTCTTCATAAACTCTCCACATTGCCCTCCATGGAAGTGTTCTCTCTCCCTGGAAAATGTGAGGTGAGGGTGAGGGAGTTCACCTAGGCATCACGCTGAGGCTGGCGCTGAGGCTGGCACCTCGGATTTCCCATGCTCTTTGTACTCTCCTCCTGGAAAAGGGTCCCTGTCCAGATGGCCATCTGTTCTTTGTTTCTGTAGCCTACATAAAAGCTGGGATGACTTAGGGTTTCCAGCCAAACAGCTTCATATTCAAATACAAAATTGGGAAGCAATTTTCTTAGGTGTTTCAGAAAATTCCAAAGGGGAGAAGTCTAATAGTGCCTGATGCACAGGCAGACACCTTAACTTTCCATTTCACCCATCTTTTGCTCCAAGGTCCTCTCATCCCAAGGGTTGCTGCTTCTCTTCCCCCCAACCCACCAAAAAAAAAAAAAAATTCCTCAAACTCTCACTCATATCTCGGGCCATGGTGGCTCTTCTCATTCCTGCCTCTTTTAGTTTCTTCATAGCAAAAGTAAAGGAGAATCAAGTTGACTAATGAGGGAAGAAAAAAAAGTGAAGGAGAAAGTTCACAGTGGTATTGTGTGATGCCATCACACCCCTAAAAGAGAAGGCAGAGGTAGAGCTGTTTTATTCAGTCAGTCTCTCTCATGCAGCCACGCTCAAGAGTGTAACAGGGGGCTTGGAAGCTGGTGCCGGCCTAGCTTTTAGTCTGGACCACTACGGTGACTATGAAAATTATCGAGTCTCTGAGACAGCTTTGCAGGATTTGTCAGCTTTGCAGGATTTGTCTGTTCTGTCACCTTTCAAAGTACATACCATCTCCCAGTAAAAAACTATGTCACAAAATCAATGCTCTTTTACAAATTGCTGGTGTTAAGTCTGAAATAAGGTTATAGTCCCCCCTCTGGAAGTGGTGTGTAATGAAACTGCACTGGCTATTTTCTGCCACCCCTTCCCCTCCTGTTTGCACCTTTCTCCTCTCTGCCCTGGGACCCAGGGCCTCACCTTTGTGGAGGAAATCAGCAGGCAACCTTGCTGGCCCCCCCGGGACTTGATTGCTGCCAATGAGGAGTAACCACAGATGTAGGGTGAGGGGAGTGAAGAAATTGGTTATTGATTTATTTTTTGTGCTCTCTCATCACCTGGTCACTGTATCCCTCTTCTGAAGACCACAGCTCGGGGCAGGCAGCCCCCTCTGCCTATTAATCTCTCTCTCTCTCTTCTCTCTCTCTCTCTCTCTCTCTCTCTCTCTCTCTCTCTCTCTCTTTCTCTCCAGGACCAGTGGTGACAAGAGTGCCTCATTGTTACTAGACCCTAGATATGGCACTATCTTTGAGGTTTTCAAACACTCCATAAACAATCCTGTATCAAGTCCACCTTTTTCGTGCCCAGTCCCCAACTCTATCACCCTCAAACAAACAAGCGCATTAAAACAAAAGCAGTTTAGAGCAAGAAAAAATGAGAACAATTTAAGACCCTTTATTTAGAAAAGGTGTTGATAGCAGAGAAGTAAGAGGAAACAGGTTAGTTCCTACGCTGTTTACATCTTCATGAAGGAGAATGATCTGTTATTCACTCATTAAAGGAAAGAAAAAAATGTTAACTTAGGGCCGGGCATGGTGGCTCACGCCTGTAATCCTAGCACTTTTGGAGGCCGAGGTGGGTGGATCGCTCAAAGGTCAGGAGTTCAAAACCAGCCTGAGCAAGAGTGAGACCCCGTCTCTACTATAAATAGAAATAAATTAATTGGATAACTAAAAATATATAGAAAAATTAGCCGGGCATGGTGGCACATGCCTGTAGTCCCAGCTACTCAGGAGGCTGAAGCAGAAGGATTGCTTGAGCCCAGCAGTTTGAGGTTGCTGTGAGCTAGGCTGACGCCATGGCACTCCAGCCAGGGCAACAGAGTGAAACTCTGTCTCAAAAAAAAAAAAAAAAAAAATGTTAACTTAGTTTCCAATTTAGCCACAGATACAGAGCGCATCAGCAACCAGGAGCAGACTCCCCATCTGCTCCCCTAGCTCATCCTGGGTTCCTTCTAGGGCCACAGCTACTGCTGCCACCACCACTTTTCATGCCGGTGGAGTCTTGCCATCTAAACCTGGTATTGGAAAGTCCCTCCTGTAGTCCAGGCATTACATGAGCCTCAGCTCCTCCAGGCTGTTAGCCTCCATGGCACAATTCTTGCAGATGCAAACATCTATCTGTGTGCATCCCTTCATCCCAAAGACTTTTCTGCCACATTAGTTTCACAGCTGCTCTCCACTGTCTCCCAATTACACAGAAAGAACACTATTAAAAGTTCCCATCCATCTCAAACTACACTGCTTCTTAGATATCTCTGGCCAGTGTTCACATCTACGTTTTCTCTGGATTTTTTAAAATGTTGCTATTGAAGGCAGAGATCATACCCTTTGTTTATGGGCTATCTAATATAAGCTAGATACTGTGCTAAAGGCAAGGCATAGAACAGTGAGAAAAACAGACTCAGTTTCCTCTTTCATGGCTCTTATAGCCTAGGAGAAAAACAATAAGCATGCTAATAAATGTATAATTGCAAACCTTGATATATACCATGAGGGAATGGTATGCAATGTAGTAAGAACATGTAAAAGGCCATTTGATCTACTCTGAGGGGTCAAGGAAGGCTTCCATGAGGAGGTGACATATTAGCTAAAATCTGAAGGATGAGCAGGAATCAATTAGGTCAGTGATTCTCAACAAGGGCCGATTTTGTCCCCAGGGGATATTTGGCAATGTCTGGAGACATTTTTTGGTTGTCACCACTTGGGGATGCTACTGGCACCTAGTGAGTAGAGGCAAGAGATGCTGCTAAACGTCCTAAGATGCACTGAAAAGCCCCTCATGACAAAGAATTATCTGGCCCCAAATGTCAATTGTACCATGGTTGGGAAAACATAACTTGATATTAATAAATGATTGCAGCTGGAGAGAAGATACAAAGATGTAGCCCCATACCTAGCCTGGCATAGAAAGGCATCCAATATGGAACTGCAATTTCTGGTTCAAAGTGGTTGGGATATCACCTCCATTTCTCTTTTCTGCCATCACTTCTGTTGGATAAAATTCTGTTTTACAAGGCAGAGGTGGGAATGAATATGACAAAACCATTTCTCTCCAAAATGCATGTGTAGCTGAAAGCTTGACTCAATCAAGAGAGTGAAATATAGTTGATGGATGTGAGGATTTTTCTTTCACTGTAGGTGAATGTTGCTTGAAAATAGAAAATGGCCTTTTCATCTCAACTGGTAATATGACTCCCTAAAAGAGAACATTTGTGATTGGGGTCCCCATATGGTGACCTGGGTTAAGCTGAAATGGAAATTATGGCTCTTAGGAACTAAATAGAATAGGGACTAGAAAAAAGGGAGAAAGGGAACTAAGATTTGTATGGTACTTTCTAAAATCAAGGCCTGTAGCTACATCCTTCCTTCATTTAGCAAGTATTTATGGGGCTCAACTGTCCTAGATGCCAGGGCTTGGAAAAATAAAAGACTCAGGATCCAGTGAAGACACAGATAAGCAAACAAACAATGATAACACAATATGAATAATGCTCCAGTAGAGTTAATTTTGCATGAAGTGCTGAGAGTAGGCCTGAATCAATGCTGACCGAGGTGGGGGGAGGCTGAGAGAGCATCACTGTCAGGGTGCCTTCATGGAAAAGGGCTTGATAAATAGGAGGTTTGAAGGTGGAATCTGAGGATATTGAGCAGAAAGTCCAGAGAATAGCATATGAAAGGGGAAGGAAATCATGAACTAGCACGGCCTGCTTGGAGCATAGTGGGTGTCTGCTATGACATAAAGGGTGTGGACGTTGGGACTTTGGAAGTCAGGGATGGGGAGAAGTGCTGGGGGTGAGTTTGTGGAGAGCTGTATGCTATGCTAAGGGAGCAAAGAAAAGGCATGAATAGATTTGCATGTTCAAAATGACCCCGCTGGCATCATTGTGGAGACTGGACGGGAGGAAGGAAAGATTGGGCAAGAATGTTAATTTAGGAGACTGCTGGAGTTAGGAAACCAGTAGGAGTCCAGACAAAAGTATCTGAACAGGGAGAAATGGTCCCCAATAGAGAGCAGTGAGTGGGTGGGCCACAGGAATGACAAGACCACCACATCACAAGGAATTCACTTTGTCTTTATTTTGAATGGTTTTCATTTTGCAAAAAAAAATCCATTGTTAATGACAGCCCAAAAGTTAAGCATAAAAGAAAAACCAACAAATTTAGAGCTAATGACAGTTAAACTTCTACTGAAGATCCTTTCAGACACTGACTGGTATAAACGTACTTACCTTGAATCAATTTAAATTGTTTTCACCTGTGTGAAGAGGGAATTAATTTTAATCTGAAGTGAGGAGTGGATTCTGGGACCAAGATCAGGATTGAGTTTAATTCTTTAGGAATCAGCGGATCTGGGAGGAATAACTTAGTATGGGCCTGAGAGTGGTAGTTGTGAGAACAAATAATCTGAAATGCTGGCCCCAATGTTCAGGCCAGAGGACATACGTATCAGCCTGTATAAAGAGGAAAACAGGGAAATCTGAGAGGCTATGCTTAAAGCTGAATCTGTAGCAAGTGGATTTAATACAGTGAGTTATGAGTGTGTAATTTACGAAATGTGTATACAGCTGGTGTATCAGATTACATTACATTGTGTAATAGAAGTAACTAGACTTTCCCTAGGAAGAATGGGGAAATCTTTTTTTTTTTTTTTAATCACACCCTGCCCCCAAGAATGGGAAATCTTGATGAAGGACCTTGCTTGGTCTGATGCAGGTGACTCATGCAAACTCCTTAGCTTGATATTCAAGGTTTTCCATAATTGGGCCCTAACCTATCAATAAAAACTCTTTACACTTGTGTCTTAGTCTGTTTGTGCTGCTTATAACAAAATACCTGAGACTGGATAGTTTATAAAGAGTGGAAATTTATTTGCCACAGTTCTGGAGGCTGGGAAATCCAAGACCAAGGTGCTGGCAGTTTCAGTGTCTGCTTAGGGCTCATTCTCTGCTTCCAAGATGGTACCTTGTTTCTGTATACTCTGGAGGGAACAAACGCTGTGTCCTTACAAGGCAGAAGAGACAGAGAGAACGAATCCACTCTCTGAAGCTCTCCTATAAGTGCTCTAATTCCATCCACGAGAGCTCTGCTCTCCAGACTGAATCACCTCCTAAAGGCCCCATCTTTTACTATTAATACTATCACATTGGAAATTAAGATTTAACACATGAATTTAGAGGGACATTCAGACCATAGCAACTTGTATAGCTTTTTGTGGTTTATGTAGCATTTTTACACACTTTCCTATATTTTATACTTACAACAACCTTGTGAATTGTGGGGTTGGCAGACAGTTGTTCTGCCACCTGCAATAATGAGACTGTGAATGAGAGAAACTAAGTACTTTGCCTAAATAGCCATTAATAGGTGGAATGAGGACTGGAAGTTTGGTTGACTTGTGTCCTAGATCTTTGTACTCACCGTAGTCCATCCTTAAGGTTTCTGATCCTGGAATGCATCCCATCCTTCTTCCCTTCGTATGTTTGCTCACACATATCTTTCTGTCAAGAATGAACTTCTTGCCCCATTTCCACCTGTTCACATCTTTCTCAAGGCTCAGATAGTATTTCCTCCCTAGAGCTTTCTCTGACATAGCCCATGAGCCAGAAATAATCTCTCCATAGTTTCTCTCTCCATTACATTTTTTGGTGTCTTTCTCTCAAGATAACTATCATATTTTACGTTGCACCATAGTTAACTGTATCAGTGTTTTGTCTTTTCTACTAGACAGTATACACTGAGGGCGGATACGTTCTCATCTTTGAATTCTCATAGCATTTAGTAGAAAGCCTTACTTAGTAGAAAGCAGAAAGAATAGTAGGCATTACTGAATGTTTGAATGAATGAATGAATGAAGGAATGAAGCAAAAAAGGTGAAAGTCCTAGGGACATGATCTTTGGAAAAGAAATGCTTGTAACACTTTCCCTTATCAGTATTTCCTCTTTATTCCAAGACCGAGAGTAGAAAAATGCTCTAGAAAAGCTCAAAGATGCTCAGCCAGTGTACCTTCTGGCTGAGCAGTCACTAAATTTCTTACATAAAGTCAACCAAGCTTAGAGCACCAAACTTGGGTCAAGATATCTGGCAAACCTGTGTTATGTTTAGGAGCCTTGGACCTTCGTCTTGTATCACCTGTGATTTAGAACAATAACCCTAGGGTCATGATGGGGAAAGTCTCTGACTGAATTTCCTACAGTTCCTTCCCACTGCTTCCTATTTTCACCTTCCTCAGCACACAGGTAGCAGTTCCACTGAGAAGGTTTACCCATCAACAATGGCCTACTGGGTTTGACAGATGGAAAAAGAAAATGTGTGTAGTGCAGTGGGGCATAGAAATTGTGATTAGCTCCACAAGAAGCCAGGAAATGGATCTACAATGTATACTTTGGCTTTCCTCTGTATGATTTTTAGTGGGTGGTGGCTAAATTTATTTCCTGCTCTTTCTATTGGCTACGTTCTATTGGTTACATTAAATGTTCAAACAAAAACAATATAGAATTAAACTCAATAATAACAACAAAACCCAATTTAAAAATGGGGAAAGGACTTGAATAGACATTTTACCAAAGAAGATATGCAAATGGCCAATAAGTAAACAAAAGATGTATGATGATGATTAGTGACGGCGGTTCCGCAAAAAGTTCAAAATAGAATTACCACATGACCCAGCAATTTCACTTCTGGGTATATATATCCAAAAGAATTGAAAGCAGGGTCTCAAAGAGATATTTGTACACCCATCTTTTTTTTTTATTTATTTTTTTTTTTTGAGACAGAGTCTCACTCTGTTGCCCAGGCTAGAATGAGTGTCATGGTGTCAGCCTAGCTCACAGCAACCTCAAACTCCTGGGCTCAAGGGATTCTCCTGCCTCAGCCTCCCGACTAGCTGGGACTACAGGCATGTGCCACCATGCCCGGCTAATTTTTTCTTATATTTTTAGTTGGCCAATTAATTTCTTTCTATTTTAGTAGAGACGGGGTCTTGCTCTTGCTGGTTTTGAACTCCTGACCTTGAGCAGTCCTC
>CAUYRT010057153.1:0-20182 GCA_963574885.1 Lepilemur ruficaudatus | reverse complement strand
TCTAGATTTCTTGTGAATTTCTTAGTTGTGATTTATGCATGTACTATATAAGATCTGAAATGGCAGTATCATGCTACCTTGTAATCTTTTTTCTGTGCATTGGAATCTTACATTTGTTTTTCTTGGAACAGAAAAAAATGTATTGTATAGCTATACAATATATTTGTGTTTCAAAGCTAAGTGTTATTACAAAAGATTCAAAAAGTTAAAAAAAATTTTAAAGTTTATAAAGTAAAAAAGTTATAGTAAGCTATGGTTAACCTACTACTGAAGAAAGAAAAATTTTTTTTAATAAAAAGTGTATAGTGTATATAAAGTCTACAGTACTGTCCCATAACACCCTAGGACTTCACCACTCACTCACTGACTCCTCCAATTGAGCAACTTCCAGTCCTGCAAGCTCCATTCATGGTAAGTGCCCTATACGGGTATACTACATTTTATCTTTTATATTGTAATTTTTACTGTACCTTTTCTATGTTTAGATATATTTAGGTAAACAAATACTTAACGTTACTTAACATTATGTTACATTGCCTACAGTAGTCAGTATAGTAACATGCCTTACAGGTTTGCAGCCTAGGAACAATAGGCTATATTAATAGCCAAGTTTGGCTATTAATACATAATGGTTTGGCATAAGTACATAATGATGTTCATATAACAATGAAATCGCCTAATGATGCATTGCTCAGAACCTATCGCTGTCAGTAAACAATGCATGACTGTACGTTAAAAGGCTACTGTGATTTTTCTGAATATCTGTTTTTAATATTATGCTTATTAAAGTACTCAGAAACTGAATGAAATTTTCTATACTTTTAAAAAACTTTATTTTGAATTTTCTGTATTTTATTTTATTTATTTATTTATTTTTTGGAGACAGAGTCTCACTCTGTTGCCCGGGCTAGAATGCCGTGGCATCAGTCTAACTCACAGCAACCTCAAATTCCTGGGCTCAAGCGATCCTTCTGCCTCAGCTTCCCGAGTAGCTGGGACTACAGGCATGTGCCACCATGCCAGGCTAATTTTTTCTATATATTTTTAGTTGGCCAATTAATTTCTTTCTATTTTTAGTAGAGACGGGGTCTCGCTCTTGCTCAGGCTGGCTTTGAACTCCTGACCTTGAGCGATCCTTCTGTATTGGCCTCCCAGAGTGCTAGGATTACAGGCGTGAGCCACCGTACCTGGCCAATTTTCTGTATTTTAATAGCTTTAAAATAGGATAAGGTAAAAATATGGCAGTCTAACAAGATTCTAGACACTATTTAAAAAAATAAGCTATAAATTATTCATCTATATTAACTCTTTATGTGTGTAAATGTGGACATTTATCTTAAACAAATAAAGCGAGTGTTATACAAAGTGAACATATCTCAAAGGCCATATACAAAGATTAGAAAGATTAACTTCATTCTTAATCTTAAGAGAGATAAAAGGCTTTTACTATACTGTAATGTCAACTTTGTATAGTAAATAGCAAGTAGGTTGTACAACATAAAATAAGTATATATTATTTTGAGAAAGCATACTTATCACAGATTTTTCTTTTCTGCTACTTCAGAACATGTAGTTGACATAGCTTGATATATTTTAGTCCAAGTTTGTGTTCAATTTTTATATAAATGTATAATAAGTAAAAAATAGCTATTTATAATGAAGTTAAATATACATTAAAGTGAATAAGTAATCAACATGTAGTTTCCTAAATCAGTTAAGATAAAGAAGTCATAAACGGATTAACTTATCTCCCATGTTTTTATTTTATGATGTAATTGGTAACAGGTAAGTTTTCCTTAATAACCAGCTGATTATCTTAATATCTTAAAAATATTAGCAATGAGCCCGGGAATCTAACATTTTCTTTAGGAAATAAAAAGTAAAATAAAATTTACAGAAATTTCTAATTTTGTATAATGTTATACAATTTGGGGATAATTTTGTGTAACTTTGTAAAGAAATCTAGACTTTTAAAGAGATGAAAAATAAAGAACAAAATATAAAGTACCTGCTGCTTCTAGCAATGCTTCTAGTCGTGCCTGTGTCTCTGGATCCACAGTGCGTAAGTCTGCTCCTTCTGCAGTACTAGATAAGAATATCTCTGATGTTGTTTTAAGCACTGGGTTATCCAGATCTTCTTGATCCAAAATAAATGATTCAACCTGTTATGAATTAAAGATGCAATATCAATATCCATGAAACTGTTATCAATATGATTAGAATAACTACAATTTAAGATAATACAACTTCTTATTTGGAATTTAAATATAATCAGATAAATTACTGTAGAAACAAGGGGATATGGGAAGAAACTTTGAGGAGGCATTCCAACTATCTGCTTTTCTTCAGACACGACTACAGGTATAACACAGACACACTAGATTAAAGTTTCCTGGAGAGCATTAGACCTTCGTGCCTAGCACAGAGCATAAAAAACAATATTTACTTTTTAATGAAACAAGTACATGAATATAACTCATAGGAAGATGTATATAGGACTAGATTGAAAAAAAAAAAGACCTTTATAGCACAGATAGGTCATTAAGGCACAGTTTTCCTCTTTTCTAAATACTTTATTTATTCAATTCTGATACTGAGATTTAAAAAAAATAATAATAAGATTTAGGCCAGGCACAGTGGCTCACACTTGTAATCCTAGCACTCTGGGAGGCCCAGGCAGGAGGATCGCTTGAGGTCAGGAGTTCCAGACCAGCCTGAGCAAGAGCGAGACCCCCGTCTCTACTAAAAATAAAAAGACATTAATTGGCCAACTAAAAATATATAGAAAAAAGCTGGGCATGGCGGCACATGCCTGTAGTCCCAGCTACTCGGGAGGCTGAAGCAGTAGGATCACTTGTGCCCAGGAATTTGAGGTTGCTGTGAGCTAGGCTGATGCCACAGCACTCTAACCTGGGAAACAGAGTGTGACTCTCTCTCTCTCTCTCAAAAAAAAAAAAAAAAAAAATTAGGATTTAACTCACTGTCAAATATCAGGAATCCTACAGACAGGAAAGCTCCCTAAGTTTAGAAACTGTATCTGTATGTTCACTGTTGTATCCTTTGGGCCTAAGAATACCTGGTATGTAGTAGGCATTCAGTATATACTTGTTGAAATGAATGACTAGTATAAGCAAAAATCAATTTACAAAAATAAACATGTAACCCACTGATTTCAAATAAAATTAATTTGAAATTAATTTTCTTAATGAATAAAATATGCACAAGCTTTTTAGGAAGTAATTTGGAAATGTGTATCAAAAGACTTTTTTAAAAGCTTATGCCCTTTGACCCAGCAATTTCATTTTAAAAAATGATCTGAGAGCCAGACAAAAATTAATGTGCAAGGATGTTCACTGTAGCATTAGTTAAAATTCCAAAAATGAGGAACTATAACTAAAATAGAGAATTTGGTAAATGCATTTTGTACATTTACATGATAGACTACATTGTAGTCATTAAAAACAATGCTTTTGAAGTATATTCAATGGCATGAGAAAATATTCATAAAATTAAGTAAAATCTACAAGATTCAAAACAGTATGATACTTATTTTACTGAAAGTATGTATGTGTATGTATAGAAATATGAACACATGAATACTAGTGTATATACTCATGAGTACATATTTATATACCTATATTTGCCTATAACATGTAAATATGTATAGCCAGGGAAGTTAACATATTTGCACACAGATTTTTTTATAAAAGGAACGGAAAGAATAAGTACTTCTCCAAGGTCACACAGCTAATAAATGGCAAAATAAGTTTTCAAACACAGGCAATAAAGCTACAGAGTCAATGCTCTTATAATCACTAGGATATACCACCTCACATATTTATAAACAAAGGACCACAGTATCTGGACTACATTATTTGACAAATCTGGCTAGTTGGTCATCAGTTTTCACAATGGACACCAAATAAAGATATCCTAACAAAGACAGTAAAGTTAAAATGATTTAGATATACTTTATTCTCTAGTGATGTACTATAATTTTACAAAATGAATCTTTGACTTTGACTTCAGATCTAACAGCACTGAGGCATGCCATTCTAGATCCATGCCAATAGATAATGTAGGCAACAGATGTCAAACAACCTTGAAAGGTAACTGCTTGTACAACAAAGAGTTTGTTGCAAGGGCAAGAAATTATGAGATATTTGCAGATATGCATACCTGCCAGTTGGGAATATAGATAAAACCATCATTCTAGTGAGAAAATCCCAGAATTGTTTAAAGATGGTACTTAGATGTTAACATTTTTATATGTCTCATGTAACATTTTAAAAATCCAAGTTAAGGATTTCCAGTTCTCTCCCATTCGTTGCTTCAACATTTACCAAAGGTCTATTATACACAAAGCACCAAGAGAATACAAAAATGTGGTAGAAGAGATAAGTGAGACTCTAACAACTATTATAAAAGACCTGAAAGAGAAATAAATGGTACAACTACATGTATTCATGAGGGAGAAATCATTTCCAGCCCTAGTAATCTGAGAAGATTTTGCACAAGCAGCAGCATTTGAACTAGGCTTGAAGGATACAATAGATGGTCACGGGGATGGAGGTGGGCAGAAGTAGAAGTGTATTTCTGATAAAGAAAGGGAATGAAATGGAAAATGGGCTTGATGATGCACTTAGGAAGTGATGAATGGTTCACTCTCAAAAAATGTAAGGTCCTTCATGCGTTGCTGGTGGAAATATAAATGGTGCAGCCACTGTAGAAAAAAAGCTTGACATTTCTTCAAAAGTTAAACATAGAATTACCACATGGCTCAGTAATTCCACTCTTAGGTATATACCTAAGAGGAGAACTGAAAACATACACGTTCATATGAAAACTTATGCGCACATGTTTATAGCTGCATTATTCGTAATAGCCAAAAAGTGGAAACAACCCAAATGTCCATCAGTGGACAGATGGATAAACAAATGTGGTATTATCCACACAATGGAATATTATTCAGGCATCAAAAGGAGTAAGAACTGATACATGATATAACATAGATGAAACCTTGAAAACATTATGTTTAGTGAAAGAAGGCAGACATAAAAGATCGCATATTATGTAACTGCATTTATAAGAAATGTCCAGCATTGGCAGGTTCATAGAGACAGATAGTAGATTAGCGGTTGCCTGGGGAGTGGAAGAGGGAAAACTGAGAGTGACTGCCAATGAGTCTTAAGTTTCCTTTGGGAATGATGAAAATGTTCTGGAATTAGTGGTGATTGCTGCACAACCTTGTGAATATTCTAAAAACCACAGAAATATAGACTTTAAAAATGGTAAAGTTTATGGTGTGTGAATTATATCTCAATTTTTTAAAAAGCCACAGGTACCTAGAATGTAACTACGGCGTTAGGCTGGAAAGAACAACTGGGGATAGATTTGAGTAAGACCATGTGAAAGGTGACAGATTATACATTGCCTACCTGGTTACCACCATTAGGAAGAGAAAGAACCAGTAGCAATGCCCTCCACGGTATCAATGATGTTAGTATCACATATATAAGACAACACATTCCTAAGTGCTTGGGAAGAATCAAGTTCAGAAGAAAAATACAAAATGGTGATGTCCCCGTTGCTTCAGAGGGTTTATAACTTCTCTTTGAAAAATATAATACATAAAACAACTTACTGAGTTTAATTCTTCTATGTTTTAAAGTGTATGAAAATTCAAGTTTCAATCTGGCCACAAGACATAATGAAAAGAATATTGCAGTAGAGATTAGGAGAATGAAGTTCAAGTACCAGTTCTATCAGGTACCGTGTGTAACTTCAGACCTATCAATCTTTCTGACATTCAATTTCTTCTTCAATAAACAAAGACAAGATCTGCCCCACCTACCTTACAAGGGCTACTGGAATGATGAAATGAAGTAATGGAGGTAAAAGCATTTTGAAACAAAACACTATATAAATATAATTTTTAGAATATGATTCTGTATAATTATATTTTTGTCCTGTCCAGAGTATCTATTTTCTATACCTTTTAAGTAGAAGATTCATAAGAGAATCTAGCATGATACATTTTTATCAGCACTCTTTCAAACTTTTAAATGTAGTTTTAGGCATTTTATATTTAAGATCTGACCCACATGACCAAATTTTAAACAACCCCAACACTTGTGAGAAAAACCTCAGAATGAGTTATAGTTATACAAAACCATGAACAGAATGATTTGAATATATTTGTGTCAATTAGATGTTCCAAAAGGCACTTCAATTCTACTATTTCCCTCTCTAAAATTTTAAAAGTAAGCCTGTCTCAATGTGGAATTAATAAAAGGACAAAATATCCAGTTATGCCTATTGCTTTGGGAATCTTTGAGGGATTGCTTTTGGCAATTCATAAATATCTTACACAATAAACCTGCTGAAACATACTCTTGCAATTCAGACTGCAATAGCATTATCTCAAAATGTATCTAGCCAGCCAAGATGGAAACCATTTATAGCTACATGGAGACACTAATATTAATATATTAAATATGGCCAATCCTGTACATTTAATATAAAAGGCTTGGTGATATAGTACAAAAAATGTCTAAATATAATGGATAAGCCCAAAATAATGGTATGTTTAATGAAATTAGTCTTCATCATGGAAATGAACACAAAACTTCATAATTTTTTACATACAGCTAAAACATCACAGCAATTTCATTACTGCCTAATAATACCGTTACATAGCTCATCTCTATCCAAGAGCTACATTCAGCAGCAAATAAATACATCCACCTATAGCAGTACTATTTTTGCCAATGGCAAGGAAGTTTATTCCAACATTACAGAATTGTTTTTGTACCTCTAATTAGGTACAAGAATAAAAGATGGAGGAAAAAGAGTAGGCATATACCGCCCACCAAAAACTACCTGGTTTTCCCTTGTGAGTAATCTCTCCTTGAAATACTAAAAGCAAAAAACTGTTTTCCTCCTCAAAAGTTTTTCTCTCCCTTCCCTTCTTTTTTTTTAAAAAAAGTAAGTGTAGCTTTAGCTTCAATTAAACAAAAAGGAGGAGTGGGGAGAACAGGAACAAGCATTTTATCCCATTTTTACCCCATTTTGACATTTCAGAAATGAACAGTTCTGGCAACAGTTACCAAGGGAGAGTAACTACAGACTCGGCTATTATCACCTAAAATAACTGGGTTAGTCAGTCACTCTGGCCAGTCTAGTTAGAAAAATCATTTATTAATCCATCTGTGATTTAACTAAAATTCACTTCCACTTGAAAACAATTTCTATCAAGTAAGCAGTACTATAAATTAAAACCTTCAATAACAGGAATATGCTTTAAGTCTTATACTGTAATAGTAAAATAAAATCTCACATTACACTGATCAATAACCAACTGTTACCATCTCTCAGGCTTTATTTCTAGAAATGACATTGTTAGCTAAGAGAGAAAATAAGTTAGTAAGAAAGAACATTCTATGGCTGGGCGCGGTGGCTCACGCCTGTAATCCTAGCACTCTGGGAGGCCGAGGCGGGCAGATTGCTCAAGGTCAGGAGTTCAAAACCAGCCTGAGCAAGAGCAAGACCCCATCTCTACTAAAAATAGAAAGAAATTAATTGGCCAACTAAAAAATATATAGAATATATTAGCCAGGCATGGTGGCGCATGCCTGTAGTCCCAGCTACTCGGGAGGCTGAGGCAGAAGGATCGCTTGAGCCCAGGAGTTCGAGGTTGCTGTGAGCTAGGCTGACGCCACGGCACTCGCTCTAGCCCGGCAAGGGAGTGAGACTCTGTCTCAAAAAAAAAAAAGAAAGAAAGAAAGAACATTATATCATAAACATTTTATTATATGTTTTTGTTTATATATTCTCTAATCCTGTGGTAATACCATGCAGGGAGCAAATTAAGAATACCATGTAAGCTCTCAAGTACAAATCAAAAATGCATTGTTCATCTGAGAAACAAAGATAGTTGAAATAAATTTTATTTTTTAAAAATGCATTGTTTTCCTTAGAGCCCTTTTAATAGACAAATGGATTGTGAAAGATTTATTTTATTTTATTTAATAATTTAAATAAATAATAATTAAATAATTAATTAATAATAATTTAATAATAATTTAAATTAATTAATTAAATTCCTCTGTATGTATCATCCTTTTCCATATATTATTCCATTCAATCATCTTAATTACTTCATAAAGTAGATTAACTGATTTTCACTTTACTCAGAAAAGTTAAGTGACTTGCCCATGATCACATAACCATGTAGGGATCTGAAGCCATGTGTTTCAGGCGCCAAAGTTTACATCCTTTTCACTACACCAAACTACATGAAGTGAATCTTCCAAACAAATTAACTGGTGAATAAGCAGAAAATCTACAGCTGTCCTAAGGTCACAGTTTAACAATAGTAATGTCAGAGAGAACTTTGAAATTTAAATTAAATATAATAGATTATCAAGCCCACTAACTCTAATCTGCCAGCGTTCTTAAAGGGACAGACAAATCATGCTTTCATTTAGTCATTTCTGGCAATTTCACCTACATTATCTCTAGCCACACAAATACAACAAAACAAAAACATTTTGCCACAATAGGTTTTTAGACAAGACGACTGCTCAAAACACTCATCAGAAAAGTCACAAGGAATGAAGCACCTGGCAATTAAGGCCAAGGAAATCTTTATGCTAAAGGAAGAAACGTTACTCTATATTTTCCCTATCATAATAAATGCGTAAGGCTGAGGTTAAAAAGAAGTCTTGATTCTTGCCCATTATCCTAAACAGAAAATGAGCATTGAACAGTACAAAGAAATACTCAATTTTAATAAGTTAAAAAGAGCATCAAACACTCATAAAACTCCAATTAATACCAATAAGGAAGAGAGCATAATGACTTAAGAGCAAGGACTCTTAGAATATGAGCTCACCACTCACAGTGTGATCTTAGCTAACTTGTTTGACCTTGCTTCACTTCATTTTCCTCAATTGTAAAATAAAGATAGCAGTAGCTACATCACAGGTTATTGGTGATGAAGATAATACATCTAAAATTGCAGAACAGTGCTTAATTGCTATTAATTGCTCAACAAATATTAGTTATTATCACTACTGGTACCACTATTATTATTAAGGTCAGTTTGCCAAAGGACCTCATGTTCTTTTACTCTCCACCTCACAAAAATAATATAAAATCCATTATAATTGTCTTAGGCTAAAGAGGTAACCTGAGCACATTAAGCACTACACATACATTGACTCAGTATTTATTAAGCCAGACTATGTGCCAACATTCTACTACATAGTGGGAACACAAAAATAATTAAGGTAAGATTCCTGCTCATTAAGAGAAGACAGACAAATAAATGCAATAAAGTATTACAGATGCTACAAAAGATAGTCATATATAGACAAGGAGAACACAGAGGAGGGAATGGTCAATTCCAACTGATGCAGTAATGAATGAAATCAGAGATGATGACTCAAAACATGAAGGTGTCCAATAGGATGGGGAAGAGGAACAATAGTTACAGCAGCAATGGAGAGCAGTGGTTACAAACGTGGACTTTAGAGTCCAAGAAATCTGGATTCAAATCCTGGCTCCATCATTAGTAGACATATGACTTCATGTACGTTGTTACAAAATGTCTCTAAGCTTCAGTTTCCTCATCTGTAAATTGGACATAACATCACTTTTCTCATATGGTAGTTGTAAGCTTTATTTGAGAACATAATGGTTAAGTATTTAGTCCAGTGACAATAAGCACTCAACATATGGTAGCTATTGTTAAGATTCTAGAAGTTAATGCAGTGGAATTATCTATACCAGGGCATATAATAATTTGATATGTTCAAAGAACTGCAGCAATTTTGGTATGGCTAAAATATAAAAAGCAAATGAACTAAGGTACAAAAAGGATATGGTTAGAAAGACAGACAAAAGCCAAATCCTAAATAACCTTTTATGCCGTATCAAGGAATTTGGATCCTTTACCTAAGGAATGGGGCAAATTTTAGCCCAAGGAGTGTCATGACTGAACTGGTATTAGAGAATCTACTCTGATAGCAGAGTAGAAGAAGAATTGTAGTAGTATAATTTTGGAGGGAGAGAGAAAGAGAGAGAACAAGCCAGAGATTACTGTAATAGTGCAGGTGACAAATGATGGTTTGATTTACAGCAAAAGCAGTAAGGATACAGAGAAAGGGCCTGCTTAGATGTGTGTGGTGAGAAGCAGCAGCAGGTGTGAGCTCTGAGGTCTCTGACTAGAGTGACTAACTTTAGGACAGTGCCATTTACAAAGGTGGGGAAAAAAAGGATAGAGGTTGTCTTAGTCCATTTTGTACAGCCATAATAGAATACCTCAGAACTGAGTAATTTATAAACAGAGATTTATTTATTTCTTAGAGCTCTGGAGGCTGGGAAGTTCAAGATTGAGAGGCCCACACCTGGTGAGGCCTTCATGCTCCATCTTCACATAGCAGAGGGCAGAAGGGTAAGACAGCACAGGAAAGAGAGCAAACAAAAGAAGGGGCCAAATCACTTTTATAACAAAGCCACTCTAGTGATAACTAACCCCCTCCCATGATAACGACATCAATCCATTCATAAGCTCTCATGACCCAGTCACCTCTTACTAGGCACCACCTCCCAGCACTGTTGAACTAGGGACCAAGTTTCCAACACATGTACTTTGGAGGGCACATTCAAACCACAGCAGGGATAAAGGAGGAAATAAGTTCATTTTTAGAACTAGTGATCCTGACATGTTTATGGAACACACACACCGTAGGTAACTGGAAGGCCTCTTAACAGAAAGATAAAAGAAGTGAGAGAGAGGCCACATGGATATCTAAGAGGACTGTGTTCCTGAGAGGAAACTGCAAGTGACAAAGGCCCTGAAGCAGGACAGGCTTGGAGAGTTAATACAACATAATAAAGAAGCAGTTGTGGTTTTGCTCAAATATGAGTACAAGACAATCTTATGCTTATGGACTATGCATCTTTCCATTTTAAATCACTGCCCCTTTAAACCTGCCACCCACCAATTTTCTGAAGCAAGACATGCAAAGATCAACCATTATAGTGATCATCCAACTAACATAGGACAATGATCCATACATTGAATTTGGTATTTTGGACTGTCAAAGAACCATGAGAAAATTAAATGAGGTGATGCAATTAAGTGTACAATGCCTAGAACACTCAAATAGAATTTATTAATATCTGAAAGACGTTTAGAAAGGCAAATATAATCTGAATAAATAGTTTATCTTGTTTTCTCATTCCCTAAATGTTCATATTCCTGAAGACTGATATCCTGAAGGGCAGGGAGAACATTCATTCATCAGTGTCATTCCAAGGCCTAGCATAAAGCTTAACAAGTAGTAAGCTCTAAATAAATAATTGTGAATAAATAAATTCCCTCTAAAATACCAGTCAGACTAACCATAGATTCAAACCTCCAAAAGACATAATTCTATTATGCAAGACATGAGGTCATACCCCAAACTAAAGTAATTTTCTTCTGTAGAGAATGAGTGAATAATTTCAACAGATTAGCCACAAAGAGATAATATACCTGTGATATTATATTATCATATTATTCTATATTCTGTTGGGGGGTGGGTAATAGGACAAATCTATAATTTAAAGATAGCCTTAAATAATGGTCTCTTCAAACTTACAGAAAAGGTTTTCTTTGCTAACCTGTCAGTCAAGTCCCAAGTAAAACGGGTACCAAAATATAGTACAAACTCATTGTTCATAGAGTCAAAATAACTAATAACCTAACAAAATTGAGACCATGTGAGCAGTGACATCCAAGATTTATTTTTGCAGTTTGAACATAGAAGTGATAACACTGGCTTGGGTGTCAAGTAAATTGCATGTTATTTAAATGCTGTTGTTAGAAGATACCAAATACAAAAATTCTAATTACTATATTTTCTATTTTATTTCATTTATTATCCTGGAAAGAGAAATTCTGTCCACATTCTTCTTAGAGACTATAGCTCATTCAGACTACAATTATGCAAACCAACTAGCTCCTCCCTCTTTAATTTTATCTCTTCTCAAACATGCACCTACACTTTGCCAGGAAGGAGATACATGGAAAAAAAACAAACACTGATTCTACAACTTGCTCTCCTGGTAGTCTGGCAAATCACAGGTTTAAGTTACATGAATTCCCCTATCCACCTTTAGCATATGTAGAAGGGCAGAAATTTCAACAGCTAGAAAGTTATGGTGGGGAGTCTGAATCTTTTTTGAATGACCACAAATTCAGCATCATATTAAATAACACCTATTACACTTCTCCTGAACACCAGATCAAGAGAACAAAAACACATCCAATAACCCAGAATAACCAAAACAATATTGAAAAATAACAAAGTCAGAGGGCTTACACTTTCTGCTTTCACATCTTACTACAAAAAGCTGTAGTAATCTAAGATAGCATGGAACTGGTATAAGGAGACATATAGACCAATAAATAGAATAGACTGTCCAGAAATGAACACTCACATTTATAGTCGATTGATTTTTGACAAGGGTACCAAGACAAGTCAATGAGGATAGTAACAGAGTTTTTAGCCAGGCCCAGTGGCTCATGCCTGTTATCCCAGCGCTTTGGGAGAACAAGGCAGGAGGATCACTTCAGGTCAGGAATTTGAGACAACTTGGAAAACACAGTGAGACCCCCATCCCTACAAAAAATTTCAAAATTAGCCAGGCATGGTGGCACTCACCTGTAGTCCCAGCTACTCATGAGACTGAGGTGGGAGGGTTGCTTGAGCCAGGAGTTTGAGGTTGCAGTGAGCTATGATCATGCCCTCTCCAGCCTGCGTGACAGAGTGAGACTCTGTCTCAAAAAAAAAAAAAGATGAAAAGATGCTCAACGACCGGGCGCGGTGGCTCACGCCTGTAATCCTAGCACTTTGGGAGGCCGAGGCGGGTGGATCGTTCAAGGTCAGGAGTTTGAAACCAGCCTGAGCAAGAGTGAGACCCCATCTCTACTAAAAATAGAAAGAAATTAATTGAAGTAAAAATATATAGAAAAAATTAGCCAGGTATGATGGCGCATGCCTGTAGTCCCAGCTACTCGGGAGGCTGAGGCAGAAGGATCGCCTGAGCCCAGGAGTCTGAGGTTGCTGTGAGCTAGGCTGATGCCATGGTACTCTAGCCCAGGCAACAGAGTGAGACTCAGTCTCAAAAAAAAAAGATGCTCAACATTATTAGACATTAGGGAAATGCAAATCAAAATCACGATGAGATACTACTCCACACTCACTAGAATGGCTATAATCAAAAAAATGAAAAATAATTTTTCAAGGATGTGAAGTAAATGAACACTCTGCATTGCTGGTGGGAATGTAAAATAGTACAGCTGCTGTAGAAAACAACTTGGCAGTTCCTAAGAAAGTTAAACATGGAGTTACCATATGACATAGGAATTCCACACCTAGGTACATATCCAAGGGAATTGAAAAGACATGCTCATACAAAAACTAGTATGCAAAAGTTCATAGTATCATTATTCATAATAGCCATACACGAAATCAACCCAAAAATCATCAACCAATGAACAAAATGTAGTATAGCCACCAAATGATTTATTATTCTAATCTATTATTATTCTAATACATGCTATGATATGTAGAAATCTTAACATTATGCTACGAGAAAGAAACCAGGCAAAAAAACCACATATTGTATGATTCTGTTCATATGAAATGCCCAGACTAGGCAAATCCATACAGACAGAAAGTAGATTACTGCTTCTTTTTGGAGTGATGAAAATGTTTCAGAATACATAGTGGTGATGGTCACACAACTTTGTGAAATATATTAAAAACCAATGAATTTTACATTTTAAAGAGTGAATTTGGCCAAGCACAATATGGCTCACACTTCTAATCCCCGAACTTTGGGAGATCAAGGTGGGAGGATCACTTGATGCCAGGAGTTCAAGACCAGCCTGGGCAACACAGTGAGACTCTGTCTCTATAAAAAATAAAAAAATTAGCCAGGCTGGTAGCACACACATGTAGACCTAGCTACTTGGGAGGCTGAGGTAGGAGGATTGCTTGAGCCCATGAGTTGAAGGCGACAGTGAAATAAGTTAAGATCAGGCCACTGCACTCCCATCTGAGTGACAGAACAAGATCATCTTTAAAAAAAAAAAAAAGTCAACTTTTAAAACTCTAAGAATTTGAAATACACTTCAGAAATTTGTTAAATTTCACATTTTGATAAATGTGCTGTGGTTATATAAAAAAATATCTTTGTTCTTAGGGACTATACATTTAAGTATTGAGGGGTAAAGAGGCATGATGTCTGCAACCCATTTTCAAATGGTTCATAAAATTATTTATTTATGAAAAAACTGAGAGAATGGGACAAAACAAACACAACTGGTGAATCTGGGTAAAGAATATATGGGAACACCGTCTGGGGGATGGTCAGGCTTGAGCCTCTGACTGGAGGGGGGAGAGGGTCAAGGGCAATGTACGCAACCTTAACTATAAATAAAATAAAATTTAAAAAAATTTTAAAAAAAAGAATATATGGGAGACATTCCTTGTACTATTCTCACAACTTTCCAGAAAGTCTGAAATTATATCAAAACTATAAGTAACAAAAAAAAGAAAATACATCCAATATAATTGCATTATTGTCTCTTTTGGAATTTGCTCTTTGGTAATGATGGTTTGTTTCACATATGTTATTCAATTTAGCAAGTGTACAATTTTTAAGGCAAAAATGAAAATGTAGAGTTTTGGCAGAGTAAGAAAATACACCAAAAAAAAAAAAAAATTTAAGGCTGTTGTAGAGCTAAAAGTTCTTTCAGAATGTAACACTCAAGGTATCAACTGATGTGGGAGTCTGTAAAATGCCTATGTCAAAACTTTCTCAATTCTGCATCCTTAAAGAAAATACCACAGGTTCATTTATCCAGGTTTAATACCATATTGAGAGAGTTTTTTCAAAACTGAAGTCCTCTCTAATCACATAAAGGATAAAAAGTATTCTTCCTACCATCTAATCAACATATATATAAAGCATCCTGATCAATCACAATATGAGGACAAATCAGAAAAAAGAAAAGGGCTGGGCGCAGTGGCTCATGCCTGTAATCCTAGCACTCTGGGAGGCCAAGGTGGGCGGATCACTCGAGGTCAGGAGATCGAGACCAGCCTGAGCAAGAGCAAGACCCCATCTCTACTAAAAATAGAAAGAAATTAATTGGCCAACTAAAAATATATAGAAAAAATTAGCCAGGCATGGTGGCGCACGCCTGTAGTCCCAACTACTCGGGAGGCTGAGGCAGGAGGATTGCTTGAGCCCAGGAGTTTGAGGTTGCTGTGAGCTAGGCTGACGCCATAGCACTCACTCTGGCCTGGGCAACAGAGCAAGACTCTGTCTCAAAAAAAAAGAAAGAAAGAAAAAAGAAAAGGATTACATTCCAAAACACCTACTCAAAGTAAACATCCCATGTTACCTGGGTTCAAAGGCTCCAGGGAGAACAGCAACGAATGCTCTGGCAGTCTCTCCATTATAGATGCTTTTTAACATTTTGTCAAGATTCATTTGCTTATATCTACTGTGATGAAACAACTATATGGGATTTATATTAACACTTTTTTCACCCAAACCAATCTACAGATTCAAGGCAATCCCTATCAAATCCCAATGGCATTTTTTGCAGAAATTAAAAGACCCATCCTAAAATTCATATCAAATCCCAAGAGACCCTGAATCCCTGAATAATCAAACCAATATTGAAAAAGAAAAACAAAGTTGAAGGACAAACACTTTCTAATTTCCAAACTTCCTACAAAGCTACTGTAATCAAAACAGTATAGGTGGGTGTGCTGATTCATGCCTGTAACCCTAGCACTCTGGGAGGTTGAGGCAGCAGGATCATTTTAGCTCAGGAGTTCAAGGCCAGCCTGAGCAAGGGTGAAACCCCATCTCTACAAAAAATAGAAAAATTAGCCAGGCATGGTGTCATGTTCTTATAGTCCCAGGTACTGAAGAGGCTGAGGCAGGAGAATTGCTCGAGGTCAGGAGCTGGAGGTTGCAATGAGCTATGATGACTGCCACTGGGCTCTAGCTGGCACAACAGAGGAAGACTGTCTCTTAAAAAACAAAATAAAACAAAACAAAAAATCAATATAGTACTGGAATAGGGGCAGACAGACAGACTAATGGAATAGATCAGAGAACCCAGAAATAAACCCTCTTATACATGGTCAATGGATTTTTGAAAAAGGTACCAAGAGCATTCAATGGGAAAATAATGGTCTTCAACAAATGCTGCTGGAAAAACTCAGTATCCACACGCGAAAACATGAAATTGGATCCCTATCTTATACCATATTCAAAAATTAACTCAAAATGGATCAAAGGCATAAATTTAAAAGCTTAAACTATAAAATTCTTAGAAGAAAACATAGGAGAAATTTTTCATGACATTGGATTTGGCAACGATTTCTTGGATATGACACCACAAGCATCGACAACAAAAAAATAGATAAATTGGGTTTCATCAAAATTAAAAACTTTTGCACATGAAAGGGTACTATCAACACTGAGAAATGACAACCCATAGAATGGGAGCAAATATTTGCAAATTATGTATCTGCCAGAGGATTAATAACAGAATATATTAACTATTCCTACAACTAAATAGCAAATATAATTTTTTAAATGTGCAAAGGATTTTAATAGCCATTTCTCCAAAGAAGATATGCAAATGGTCAATAAGCACATGAAAAGATGCTTAACAACACTAATCATTAGGAAAATGCAAATTAAAAACACAATGAGATAGCACTTTATAACCATCAGGATGGTTTTTATCAAAAAACACACAAAAAAATTCAGAAAAATCACTGCTGGCTAGAATGTGGAGAAACTAGAAAACTTGTGTTGCTGGTAGGAATGTAAAATGGTATAGATGCTACAGAAAACAGTATGGCAGTTCCTCAAAAAGTTAAAAATAGAATTACCATATGATCCTGCAACTCCACTTCTGGGTTTATACCCAGAAGAATTGAATGTAGGTCTCAAAGAGAAATTTGTACATCTATGTTCATAACAGCATTATTCACAATCGCCCAAAGGTGGAAGCAATTCAAGTGTCCATCAAGAGATGAACAGATAAAGAAAATATGGTGTATATACACACACACACACACACAATGCAATTTTTTTTTTTTTTTTTGCTTAAAAGGAATGAAATTCTGACACGCGCTACAACTGGATGAACCTTGAAGATACTATATTAAGTGAATAAAGCCAGTAAAGAAGGACAAATACTGCATGATACCAATTAGAGTGTCCAACTCATAGAAAGTAGAATGATAGTTGCTAAGAGCTGGGGGAATGGACAATGAGGGAATTAATAGGTACAGAGTTTCAGTTTAGGAAGATGAAAAAGTTCTGGAGATGGCTGGTGGTGATGGTTGCACAAAAATGTGAATGCACTTAATGCCACTAAACTATACACTTAAAAGTTGTTAAAACAGTAACTTTTGTGTTATATATAGTCTATCACAATTTAAAACTAAAAGCAAAAAAATGGTTAAAATAGTAGGTTTTTATGTTATGGATATTTTGCCACAATTTTAAAAGAAAACTTGTTCTCAATCTAACCTGTCCTCATTACAAACTTCTAAACACATCAAACTTACCTTGGCAACTTAATAAATTGTTCTTTTGTTCAATTCTTTGGTTGTTAGGGATAATCCCTAAGAACTTGCCTTTCTCTTTTCAAAACTGCATACTAATACAGGTGAATCAAATCACTAGGATAAAACAGTGTATCTATATTTTTTAAAAACACCCTTTCTACTACTGAAAACAGTATTTAGTAAGGGGGAAACTATGTGAAAACAGAAGTGTGCGTAGTGGAAGAAGAGCAAAATGTGCTCTTTGATAAACAGTTGCTAAATTTCAGGACAACAAAAAAGAGCCTATATACAACTTCACTTTCTTCCTGGTTTAGGCAAACTCGGCAGGAAGAGAGGCAAACCAGTGAATAATTGCAAGGCAACTGATCATCATTTATAGGAACCATACAATGTCAGTAACTACCAATAGAATAGCAAAGATTTTAATTTTTACAAAATAATAGAGTATAACAGTATTACAAAACAAATATTTCCTATATTGGCAAAGGGGTAAAGTTAGGTGTATGCCTTTCTATACCAGTGGTTTTAATTATTTCTCAAAGTTTTTAAATGAATCATGAAAGTCCTGGACTTTCCAAGTAAGTTCATTACAACTGTGGTCCCCAACCCCTGGGGCCATGGACCAGTACTAGGAACCAGGCCAAGAGCTCTGCCATTCCCCGCCCAAACTCCCCTCAACACCACCACCACCACCACCCCACCCCACCCCACCCCGGCCATGGAGAAATTATCTTCCATGAAACTTGGGTGCCGGAACTGCACAGCAGGAGGTAAGCAGCAGGTGAGTGAAGCTTCATTCCTAGAAGCTTCATCTGTATTTACAATGCTCCCCATCCTTGCTTCACTACCTGAGCTCTGCCTCTGCCCCGAGCCACTCACCACTCGTAGAAAAATTCTCTTCTGTGAAACTGGTCCCTAGTGCCAAAAAGTTAGGAATTGCTGCATTACCTTAGAATAATGCTGCTCCTATGCTCCAATGGTATACCTTCTTATACTGATCTATATGGCTGTGAACAATTTTATTTAATAATATAAAACTTTTTCAATAAGGCCAACTACAGATGTGCTAGTTTCAGATAGGCATTTCTTAAGGAATTAATTAAATTCATTGGTACAACGCATCAAAAGAGAGACAGCAAGACAATCTAGCAGGTAAGATAACTAGAATGGGAGTCAGATGATCTGTTAGGTCATTATATATGCAATGTCCAATTTTAAATCAAAAATTTAGTTTATTATATCTCAAACAAGAGCAGAACTGGCCAGATCTGGTGGCTCACGCCTGTAATCCTAGCACTCTGGGAGGCCAAGGTGGGAGGATCACTTCAGCTCAGGAGTTCGAGACCAGCCTCAGTAAGAGTGAGACCCTGTCTCTACTAAAAATAGAAAGAAATTAGCTGGGCAACTAAAAATATAAAAAAAAAAAAAAATTAGGCAGGCATGGTGGCATACACCTGTAGTCCTAGCTACTCTGGAGGCTGAGGCAGGAGGATCGCATAAGCCCAGGAGTTTGAGATTGCTGTGAGCTGGGCTAATGCCACAGCACTCTAGCTTGGGCAACAAAGCAAGACTCTGTCTCAAAAAAAAAAAAGGAAAAGAAAGAAAAGCAGTACAATTAATCAATGTATGCACCTAAACTATTGACACAGTTTTGCCATCTTGCCATCTTAACAATAGCTTCTTCACCAGCAGCGAAGAAGACTGGAGAGCAAATGGCGATGAAATCGTGAAAAGCGTTTTCCACAGCTTGTTGAGAATTGAATATTTTCCCTTGCAAGAAGTGGCCCAAACCCTGGAAGAAGTGGTAGTCAGTTGGTGCAAAGTCTAGTGAATATAGTGGATGACAGTTTCCAAGTCCAGCTGCTGTAGCTTGAGCAGTGTTGTTTGTGCAACATGTGGCCAAACGTTGTCTTGTAACAGGATTGGCCTGTCTCTACTGACCAATCTCGGCTGCTTAATCGTAAGCATCCTCATCATTTCATCTAATTGATTGACTACAGTAGACATTGGCGGTAACTGACTGACCAGGTTTAATGAAACTATAGTGGATAACACCAGCGCTGGACTACCAAACAGACCATAGCTTTTTTTGATGAATATTCGGTTTTGGACTGTGTTTCAACACTTCATCTTTATCCAACCATTGTGCCAAACACTTGAGATTGTCACAAAGAATCTGTTTTTCATCACACATTAACAATATGATATAGAAATGGTTCACTTTTTTATTTTTTTTTTGAGACAGTCTCACTTTGTTGCCTGGGCTAGAGTGCCGTGGCGTCAGCCTAGCTCACAGCAACCTCACACTCCTGGGCTCAAGCAATCCTGCCTCAGCCTCCCGAGTAGCTGGGACTACAGGCATGCGCCACCATGCCCGGCTAATTTTTCTACATATTTTTAGTTGGCCAATTAATTTCTCTCTATTTTTAGTAGAGACAGGGTCTCGCTCTTGCTCAGGCTGGTTTTTAACTCCTGACCTTGAGTGATCCACCCGCCTCGGCTCCCAGAGTGCTAGG
>CAUYRT010057151.1:0-55312 GCA_963574885.1 Lepilemur ruficaudatus | reverse complement strand
TGCCAAAGCTCATGCAGTTTTCTCTGAGGAAAGACTTCAAATTCTCATTTCAAAGCACATTAACTCTGAATTTAGATAAAACACATCTGATTATATGATTTCAAGTACATGGTAGATTAAAAACAGCAAATAGAAAAGAGTAGCAGACACATTAAAAACAAATAATGGTAGCTGAGAGATTGACAAAGAGGAGATGGAAATGTTTATAATACACACACTCATAAAACCCCAAATTATGTTTTTTTAACAGTGATTTTTTGTAACAATAGTGTTTGAATTGTGGCTCATCCATTCAAAAAGCATTAAGAAGTCCTTATACAATATTTTTACAAGGAGTTTTAACATCACAGAAAAATACCCTTTGCTGTAAGGGGGAAAGCTGGATATAACTTTGCAGATAGAACTTGATCACAAATTTCACCTGATTTTAAAAATTGAAAAGAGTCATCCTGGAGTAAATGCACTGAAATATTAACTATAATTTTCTTAGGGATAGTATGATTCTTTTTCTTCTTCTGTTTTTTTGTGTGTTTTCTAAACGTTCTAAAATGTATATGTATTACTTTAATAAAGAGAATTAAATGTGTTATTTTTGGTAATATTCTGGAAATTTTAAGAATATAAATTATTCATGTGCATTTATTAACATATAGAATTATATAATAATTTGTGCCTATCATTATAAGCACAGTTAAGAAACAAATCAAATTCGGGTCCACAGGCTCTATTGCAGAAGACCTGGGAAAGTTACAATCAATCTGTTTTTGAGATTTTTATCCAGGGTAAAAATAAATACACAGTATATGTAACATATAAAATGGAGATCATCAGAGATACAAAACATAAAATTAGGGGTGATTTTAAAAATCATTATTTAGGCAATAGTCCATTGAAGATATCTCTTGGATGCTATTAAATTATTTGTTCTATAAAGTAATGACATAATGACTAATCATCCATGATGATATTAGGAAGAAAATTATCAAACTTAGCAAGTCCAACATCATTGTATATTTAGAAAGAGTACTCATGCTATATAAATAATATTGCAAACTCCTTACAAATTAAAATTACATTCCAGGCCAGTAGAATCTCAGTAATTTTAATCAAAAAAGCATTTTAAAAATTTTCATATATGTTCATCTTTCATATTGGAATAGAATGTGTAAATTGTTTTTGTAGAATTTCTTCATTGGATTTGTTTATTTGTATTTTGGGGTAGTAACTTTTAACTACTTTCACTTAGAAGAATTCAGAGTATTTTCCAGAAAAATATTAAATATATGAGATATTTCTTTTAATAATGGCTTGAAAATAATCATTTGCAGATTTTTTAAACTAATAACATGAACAATTAAATTATATGATTTACTTTATTAAATAATAAATTACATTGAACATATTTCTACATGTACCAGTTTTAAAGTTATTTGCTCTCAGATCCAAACCACCCTTCTCTGTTCAGCCTTGTGACGCTGGGGCTGGGTCCCTGCGTTCCAAGTTTCTGCTTTGCTAGCAGCTACCTGCCATGCTCTGCCCATAGGGGGCGCCAGAGGGACACTGCAAGGTTGGAATAGGGAGCAAGAATTCAGTTCGTGTCTGCTTCCAAGTTCCTATGAGTATCTCTCCAGCTACCCTTTCTCGCTTTGGCAGCTAGAGTTCCTTCCAGTGGCAATTACTGAATCCAGTTTGTGGTTTTGCATAACCAGCTTCATTGCACCTCCTCTTCGGAGACGCCAGCATCAGCTGGTGGGTGCCCCTTTGTAGAGGTCTGGGTTATGGCCTCACGGAGCTGGGTGTGTCACATTTAACAAATAAAAATACAGGACACCTAGTTAAAATTGAATTTCAGATAAACAATGAATAATCATTTAGTATAAGCACCTTCCCAGTATTGCATCTTTAACGGTGTGTTCTATATTTTATCTGCAGCCCTATACAGGGTCCCTTCTCTAAGCTTCTGTGTTTTAATAATTTCAACCACTTCCATTTGTTCCCAGCCCTTGAGTTAGTAGCTACTGCCTGCAATTGCTACCTTTGTGATAACTTAGTCTTATTAACTTTAAACCTAACTATGCTTTATATTCTGTTTTGTCTCCTGGCTACATTGACTGATACAGCATAATTTCCTAAAACAGAATACTCGGGTAAATAAGATAGTTTTCTTACCAGTTAACATTTCCATGTATAAGTTAATGTGGATACATACATGACAACTCTGATAGAAGGTTTCTGAACTTTAGTGACTTTTCAAAGAAATGAGTTCATATCTAGAATATTTGTAGTTCCAGATGGTTCAAGGATACACATCATGGTAAATTCTTGTGCACAGCATATCTTCTTTATTAACATTTTAAGGAATTAAGAATTTACTATGTAGTGTGTATCTGTGCCATTGTAAAAATGTGACCAGAAGACGAAGAAAACAACTTACGTATTTAATGTGGGTGTAAAATAGATCTATTTTTAATCTGTAAAATGGATGAATTTCATTGTCCCACTTGCATCTGAGTTCTAGACTCTGAGTACTAAATTCATTAGTCAGCAAAATACTTGGCATAGCTGGTTACATATTTGTCAGCTCATAGGTTTTTACATGGTGTTTGCATTGCTCTTCCCAACAAGGTAGTCCAATCTTCTAGTTTACTGTCTACCCTGTTCCTGCCACCATTTGAATTCAACCACTGCTACAATGGCACCTTTAACCTTATTTACCACCACATAATTATCACATATTTTTTTTTTGCCTAGGATGAAAATATATCAAACCCTCCTGAAAATAAATGCCACCTTTCTTAGTGATGACTTGAACTGACCTCTCATAGCTCCCTCCTTCTTGGCCTGTCTCTAGCCATGACTATTTTGATTCGAGGATTTTTGAACTGACTCTGAATTTCTGGCTTGCCTCGAAATACATGCCTGGCTTACTGCTTGTTTTTTGTTCTAATTCTGTATTTATAGCTATGGTTGCTTATACAGTGACCACTTGAAACCCATCCCTTCCTGCCTGAAATCATGCACTTGCTGTTCTTTGACACTTGAAACTCATTTCGATGTGCCTAAAACTTCTGGTTCTTCTGTGTGTTCTTTCATCTTACCTGAGGTTAGCTCTGACCTTCTGTTTCACAAGTCTGCCTCAATATATAAGCTAGCTATTTCTAGCTAAATAAAATGAGCGGGAAAGAATAGGACAAAGTGGGAGACTTGGGTGGCTATTTCTGCATGTCTGATTATCTGTGAGTATTCGGGGAAGGATGTTGTAAAGCCTCGTGGCTGGGCTTGCTAGCTCTGGACTCAGACTCAAATCTTGGTTCAACCATTTACTAGTTGTGTGACCTTAGGCAAGTTTCTTTACCTTTCTCTGTCTCTGTTTTCTTAACTATAATGTGAATAGAATGTACCTGCCTCAAGATGATTGTAAATATTAAGTTAAATAATCTAACTAAATTTCTTAGAGGTGTCCAGCACATAAAAAATACTCAGATGTTAGCCATTGTTTTTATTATCTCTCAATCTTGGTGTTTGATAACTTTAATACCTAAAATTGAATGTCATGTCTAAATGACTATTTTCCTGACTTATGGATTATTATGGGAGGGTTGATGAGTAGGCCTAACTTCCCTTGCACAAATATCGTTGCTCTGTTTTATGCTCATAAATGAAAAAGGGAGAAAAATCACTATTAATAAAATAGTTTGGAATCTTATTTCAGTCTCTGTTTGAAAGGTTCAAAGACTGAAGAAACAATGATCAGTACAGAGATCTTAGAACAGCCTGTTCCAAAGCTAAGTTGCTAGGTTAGGCAATTAACAGTCTAGCTGAGTTGGCACTTTAGCTCCATATATGAGTCATACATGCATAGATCCCCACAAAATGAGATATTTGCACCCATGGTGGCAAGTCTGCATGTAATTGGCTCTCACTTTTTGGCCTTATACAATGACTCTACAATGAAAAGTTACTAATACTATGTGTATGCATATATAAATATGTTAAATTTTAATCTAATTTACATTTTAATTATCAAATAACTCTAAAGAACTTACTATTTACATTTGTATAGAGTTAAGTTTGACAGAGTTTTTCCTAAACAGCATTATAATTGATGACATTGAACTTTCTTTCAAGGCTATAATAGAAAATTAATTTTATGCATTAGGAGACTGACCCAAACATGTAAACTTTATACGTGTGTCCACATAGCATAGCAGGTGGTCAGCAGCGTATCTACTTCTTCATACCAGTACTCGAAATGTAGTGTTTTTTTCAGTGTGATGTCACGGCTTTCTTGCTACTTCATAGGATGTCACAGAATTTGAGGGGAACAGTGGTAAAAATGAAATATTTGAAAGAAACAAATAGTCTACAAAAGTAAAAGACTTATAAAACCTGATTTTAGAAACTCACTAAAGCAGTTCTTGTTTTGCCACCTAGAATATTGAGAAGAAATTCTCTAATTTCAGATATCCCCCCCAAAAAATTATGATAATGACAGCCAAGATTAATTGTTTATTTGTGCCAAGCAGGGCATAAGCATTTACATGCTTCATCTGATGCTAATGGGAACTCCACGGGGTCGTTACTATTCTTTCACTATACACATATTAATATAAAGGAAAGAAAGCTTAAAGCTTAGAGAGATCAAGTAACTTGTGCAAAGTCACACAGTAGCTAAGTAGGGGAGCGAGGTTTAAACTCAGATAGGCTGAGTTCTGGTCCCCTATTTTTTATCAATATGCCGTATCTGTTTGATTTTATATAATTGAGTCTTCACAATCTGTTCAGTTCTTCAATTCAGCAAAGTTTGGGGTAGTAATGATTGGTTGAAACTCCAAAAAGTTTCACTGGTCTCATGGCCGCAGCCCAAAGACTGTTGTCATCCCAGCTCTCAGCAGAAGCATATGCATTCTGATTGACCACACACTTCCCAGCCAGCTGCATAAAATCATGACTCATGATTGTAGATTGGAAAACAGACTGATGGCCAGCATCGTCTTCCTGTGTGTGATCGACTGGCAGCTGTGACTCTAAATGCACAGAACTCTAGGCAGAGAATAAATAAGTATCCTTTAAAGCATTGTATCTTTTTTTTTAACCATCTTAACCATATTTAAGTGTACAGTTCAGCAGTGTGAAGCATATTTGCATCACTGTAAAACAGATCTCCAGAGGTTTTTCATTTTGCAAATCTGAGACTCTGTACCCATTAAGTCACAACTCTTTTTCCCCTCCCCCCAACCCTTGGTAGCCACCAGGCTACATTTTTTTTTTGTATGAATTTGACTATTTAAACTACCTCATAGAAGTGGAATCATACAGTATTTATCTTTTTGTGATTGGCTTATTTCACTTAGCATCATGTTCTCAAGGTCCATCCATGTGATAGCATGTCACAGGATTTCATTCCTTTTTAAGGCTGACTAATATTCCATTGTACATAAGAGGGCTGTCTGGAAAGTATCCAGCCATTGTCAACATAACGAGAACAGTTACGTGGCTGGATACTTTCTGGACGGCCCTATATACCACATTTTGTGTATCTATTCATCCATTGACGGACATTGAAGTCGATTCTACCTGAATCAACTTGAACAGTGAATAGTGCTGCTATGAACATAGGTGTGCAGTATCTTCTAGAGTCTGCTTTCAATTCTTTTGAAAATATACCCAGAAGCGTGATTGCTGGATCCTATGTCATTTCTATTTTACTTTTTTAGGAACCTCCATACTCTTTTCCATGGTGGTTGCATCATTTTACATCCCACCAACCACACATAACAGTTCCAATTTCTCCACATTCTCACCAACACTTGTTATTGCCTGTAAAACATTCTTTTTTCCATTTCTTTTTGATGAAGCAATATATTTTTATCTCAGAAAATATAACATGATTTAAGCTAATATTTTGTGAGGAAGAATACAGGACCAACATACTTAAATATTCTCCAGCCCTCTAAATGTGTTTAACTTCAGAAGCTAAATATTTTCCTGAATGTTCCTTGAGTAAATGAATAACTTGCTCTTTTGAACCCAAAACACATATTTGTTTCTGCATTCTTTCGACTACCACTGTCTTACCTTGCACTAAAATCTTCTTAAAGCTAGTCAGCGGGAGACAAGTGGGAAGGTGTAGACTTCTCACTTCAACAGTCTGCTAAAGATGGAGAAAAAGGGTGCTATTCAAAGACAGTCTGTACTTAGAGATTGAGAACTTGGGAAGGAAATAAACCCAGTGAAATAGCAAGAATGTTTGAAAGAGAACTTGAGAATCCACGGCTGCAGAAAGCTGAATCCCAAGGAAATATGCCCAGTATTCAAGAACCTGAGAAGTAAGTTTCTGAAATCATGCTTTTCTACTTTTTTATTTCTCATTTGCTTGAAATGCCATTCATTTGTTGAGGAAAGCAGAATGCTGCTGCTAAAGCCTAGAAATTAACCAAATAGTAGACTACTATGCAAATAACAATCGATTTGGATATCTGTATAGTGGCCCTTCTATGAAGTATCATTTGGCTTTAAGAAAAACAATATTAGTATGGATGTTATCTATAATGTTTTGATTCTGTGGTGAGCTTTAAAAATATTTTTAAATATTTATCTTATTTCTATTAATATTATTTGATTTTTTTGTTTCCATTTTATTAGTAGAAACTTATAGAAGAAAATATCTTTTTATTATAAACATGAAAACAGATGAATAAAATGATATTATAATACATTTAATGTCACATTTAGTATGAGACAGCAGTATTGAGAGTCTCAACAGAATTGCTAAAAAATCGGAAGATTTTCATTTTCTAGCCAGCAACTGGTAAATTTTCTAAGGCTATTAGAAAATTTATAGTAATAATGGATTTAAAAAGACAGTAAGACCGATACATTTGTTTAATGGTCACGTGTGTATAGAAAGACAAACATTGGTCAAAACCCAGGGTAATTTGCTTGCAGAGAAATAAAAGTAGCCAAGATCTATTAGGAAAAGCAAGATTATGTAGAAGTGTAAGAGTAAGAGTAAGAGTTAACAATAAACTAGGAACAAGCACTTGTTCTGTATGGCAGCTAAAAATAGCAAAACTAGGAACAACAAGGTTTTTCTTCCCATATTTATGCTATGTTCTGGTTAGGTAGCATGATGAATAAAGCAACAATGAGTCTATCATTGTAGAGTTTATAATTATTTCTTCTTAGTGGTAAGATTCCACAATGGAGAACATTAAATAAAAATAGATAGTCTTCTAAAATATTTCAACTGAGCCTTTTATAATGTTAAAGAGGCAAATTCCTTATTGAATTTATGAGTGAAGCTTAATAATAATGAAGTTAGAGGAAAAACACATTTTATAAAGAAATTTAAAAAAGTATGAAGCAATAGGGTCTTGTATTTCCTGTTGTCGTAGTTATTTTCTAAAACTCCTTATCACTTGACTATTAGGTTTATTTTATGAAGAAATTACTAGATATAACATAATCAGACTTTGGAGAATCATCTTTCTCACCAATTGTTATATATCTTGTAGTGATATGATAGACCAAACCAAAGTTACAATCTCTTAGCATCACTTTTAGGATGAATATATTTGGCACCCACTCCACAGTATTCAGCCTTGGGGACCTCAGCCAAAACTGGAACAAAGTTCCATTTCCTCCATAGCTTCTACATTTCTGTGACATAATGTAGTTATACTGTTTTTAATTTATTCCCATATATTAGTTTTCTTAGTTGGTAGGAGAGGTTTGTGTTCTGTGAAAAAGACTAAAGTTATTTGTGTTTAAATATATCATTTTTATACTGCATATTAATTAGAAAGTGTAGCTTTTCCTTAAGCTTTAAGCACAATTTATAAGTCTGGGTATTTTTGTGTAAAAAATATACTCACTTGATTCCATTAACTCATAAATTTAACAGATTAAATTCCCCTGAAATTTACTCCCATTTCCAAACCTAATTACTCTTCTTTAAACACTTCAAACTATATTTACAAATTGATACAATTTTTAGCAAACACTTTAAATGCCTTGTGGGGCAAACTTAAAATGAAGTAAGACAATCCCTACGAAATACTTAACCCCTGTAAACTAATAAATCAAACCTATGAATGTAGTAAATTAGTTTCTCCTAAACATTTCAAACATCCTAAAATCAGGACTGGAAGCAAGATTTCCAGTAAAAGATGGCAGATTAAATGCAGCCATTAAGATCCGTTCCTTTTCCATCCTCAGCTAAAATGACCGTAAAGGGATTTTCTTGAGGAGATATAGGCCAAAGAGACCAAAAAGAGAAGAGGAGATAACAGCAATAAAATTTTGGAAATTGAAAAGGAAATAGTTTAGCAGACCTGAGAAAGTTAAGGCTAAGAGTGGGTAATGATGAGTATTTCAGAAAGTAGGAATAAAGGTGGGATTGAAATGTCTTTTTAAAAAGTAGATTGACCCAGGAGAAAAGACCTAAAGTTACTGACATTAAGAATTCTGTTAGGAGCCAGCTCAACCTGAACATCTTACAGTAAAGACTCCAGTCAACAAGGCTCACTTCCAATCTGCCTTTTTAGTGCCTCACTCTTAAATAGGAAAGCTACTGAGGAAAGTTTCCAGTTGGAGAATATTGACCAAACCAAGGTCACAGAAAAGGAAAATTAGGAGAAGCAGAAAATATTTAGGAAGAAAGAAACCTTCTAAAAACATTCTTAGTAATCTCAAAAAGATAAAATATATTGTATCCATGAAACTAAAATAAGGTGATACAAAAAGATGTTACAAAAAGGGATGCAGATATAATTGCATAAATGAAAAACTCAGTAAAAGCTTTGAGGGAGATCTTCCTGAAGTTAGGAAAATAGGATAAAAGGATGAAAATAAGATGGAAAAAACAGGGCAATTAGAGAACCAATCACTGTACTCCATCATCCAAACAGGAGTTCCAGAAAAAGCAGAGAAAAGGAGAAAAGAAAGATAATAATGAAATATTATCAATAGCAAAAAAATAATGTAAGAAAATTTCCCAGAACTGAAGGACATCAGTTTCCAAATTGAAAAAGCCCAGTACCAAGAACAATGAATAAAAACAGACTCACACTAGGCATATTGTCATGAAACTTTGGAAAACTGGCGACAAAAAAAAGGTGCTTAAATCTGCAGGAGGAAATATTCATTCAATGGATCAAGAATCAGAATGACATAGGATTTCTGTACGGCAACCTTAGAAGCTAGAAAATAATGGAATATTACTTTAAAATTCTAGAGGCAAATTAGAGTTTTACTAAAATTATAAATCAAATTTGAGAGTAGAATAAAGCCATTTTCATTTATGCACATTTTAAAAATTTCCCTCCCCTGTATGGCACTCCACAAATATAGGAAAATAAAACAAGAAAGGGAAAAAATATGGAATACAGGAAACATGAGATGTCTTTAAGAAAGCAGTGAAGGGACTCCACTCCCATGAAGGGCTGTTGTAATAAGGCAGCTGTCCCAGATAAGAACAGTTCAGGCTGGAGCAGGTCAGATGGAAAGAGTTCAAAGTGTTTGGCTCTGAGGAGTGGGGAAAAATAAGGGGTGGAGGATTGCATTAGTGTATAAGTCCAGGAGAAATAGCTATTTGCTTCTTTAGTTCATGTGGAACTTTGATAAAAATTAAAACTAAGCCTATAAAGGGACAAAACAGTTAAATTGTCATGTTGATTAGGAAATCCATTATACGTCTGTAAACCCAACTAGAACTCTATTCATTTCTTCATCATCTCTGCACTTTTTGTGGTCTACTTTCCTGGATTAAAAGGTACTCATTCAACTGAGGAGACTATTCTCATCATCTCCAGTCCACTGCAGCAATTGTGACCGTAGTTTTAGGCTGTGGATGGTAGTTCTAGAATGGGGCCTCTCAGTGCTACTTCTGGGAAAATTATGTCCAATGAAATTTAGCCAGCCACGTCTCTTCTTTTAATGGGACTTTATAAGCCTACCCCTTTTCTTACATCCTAGTCATACATCTCATGTTCCTTTAATCATTTTTTTCCCCTGTCACCTCAGGCAACTTTTGTTCAAACTGACTTACTAGGTTATGTATCCATTACCCAGATTGAATTTTATCTCTTCTGTCTGATTGAATTCAGTACTCCTTTTTTAACTGTAAATCATTTTATTATCCACCATTCTACAAGCTGCAGTAATTCAGTTCAATTCCTTATGGAGCTTACATATCAGCAGAGGGAGGCAGAAAAAGAAATAATAAACATGAACGTAGTAAATAAGTAAATTGTATAGTAAATTAGTTAATAAGTGCTGTGGAGTAAAGACAATGTCAAGCCAGGAAAAGGAGATCAGGAGTGCCAGAGAGGGAGTGTGCCATGATTTTCCTCATTGAGTAGATGGCAAAGACCAGCAAAGACTTAAGGAGGGAGTTAGCAGTGCAGGTACCTGAGGAAACAGAATCCCAAGAAGAAGGAAAGTGAGGCCTTGAGGCAGGAGTTTGCTTTACATATTTCAGAAACATGCAGCTAAGAGTGGCTAGAATGAAGTAAACAAGGGGAGAATAAATGGGAGATGAATGTGGAGAGATAATGGGTGCCAGATCAGAGCATATCTTAAAAAATTTTACTTTGAATCACAGGACTATCGCTCTTACTCAGAGTGAAATGAGAAGTGGTTAGTGATTTTGAGCAAAGAATTGACAAGATCTGACTTACATTTTGAAAGACTCATTTTAGCTAGTGTGTAGAGGTAGACTGTTGGACCAGCAAGAGGGGAAACAGAGAGACCAGTTAGGAAGTTATAGCCATGATTCAGGCGAGAAATTATGGTAGTTCAGACCAAGATGTCAGGGATGGAAGTAGTGAGAAGTGTTCATGTTCTGTATATATTACTATTGTAAAGGTAGAGCTGATAGATTTTCCTGATAAATATGATATGGGGTATAAAAAGGAGAGAGAAAGTAAACACAAACCAAAGAAGGAATCAAGTATCTCTCGAAAGCATTTGGCCTGGGAAAATGATGGGTTTGCCCCCATATAAAGTGGAAACAATTAGGGTGGAGCGAGTTTGCAGAGAATTTAGGAGTTTATTTCTGAACATCTTAACTTTCAGATGTCAGCTAGGTCTCCAAATGGAGATATATAATAAGCTGATTGGCTATACAAATCTGGAGTTTGGGAGAAAATCTTGCTAAAAATATTAATTTAAGAGTCTTCAATTTATAGATGATAACAAAAACCATGGATAAGCTTGCAAAGGGAGGAAGCGTAGATGGATAACCAAGCACTGAGGCCTCAGGTAGCCAGTGCTGAGGGGAAGAAGTAGACCTAGAAAAGAGGCTGAGGAGGAGGAAGCCAGGAGACTGTGGTGTTCTGGGAGCCAGTGAGGAAAGCAGGTGCAGCAGGAGGTAGAGATCAATGTATTGAGTGAGAACTGAGCTGATTGTTGGTTTTACCAAGGAGGAGGTCATTGTGATTTAACAAGAGTACTTCAGTGCAGTGGTGGGTCTTCAGGCCAACTGGAGTGGATTTAGGAAAGAACATGGGAAGGAAGGACTTAGAAATGGCTAATATAGAGAATTTCCCGGAGATTTGCTGTAAAGAGAAGCAGTAGAAGGGAGTGCTCATCCATGGAGTAAATTGGGTCAAGAGAGGGCTTAATTAAGTTGGGAAAAATAACAGCATATTTTTATGTGGATGAGAGCAATCCAGTAACGAGGGGGAAATTTGACAACGTAGAAGACAGCAGAGAGTTTCAGAAGGGTTGTTTTTGAATAGGTGAGAGAGGATGGGGATAAATTAGCTTAAAATAGGAGCACATGAGAAGGGTGAGTCAGTGGGCGCAGATGCTGGTAGGTGGGTGGATGAGATACCGGGAGTCTGTAGAAGTTCTTCTCTGAAAGCTTCACTTTTTTCAGTAAATTGAGAACCAAGATCATCAATGGAGAATAAGAATGGAGGAAGAGCTTTTGGGGGTTTTAGGAAAGAAGAAATGGTATGAAATTATCTTCTAGGAGAGTGGCAGAGTGAATGAGCTAGGAAAATATAGTGCAAATGCCAGGCAGCACTAAAGGTCCACTGGAAGTTCACACTCATAAATATCTCCCGAAAGCTTGCTTATCATGACGATAGAGTTGTATTTGAAAATACAAAGGAACCTTAATTATGGTTGCTCTTTAAGATGGAATTTACATAAAGAATATTCTCAAATGATAGGCTACATTTCTCAGAGCAGCCCAAATAGATGGATTCATAACTGTCAGCTGGGTTCTGTTTGATGTGTATGTACACATGTGGCCCTGATGTGCCTGGATAAACTACACAACCTGGCTTTTCTTCCCCTCCTCTTCTAGAAACATCTCTGTATCCCGTTCCTGAGTGTTTTCCCTTTCTTGTTGGTATCTAGATGGATACATTAATATTTGGACTGTTAAGTATAACTATTATTTTTGAGCTGGGGTAAAGGAAAAAAAATTATACCACAATGCCTGAGAACAGAAAGAGTGAGATTTAGATAAAGAATTACTCAGAATGATAGGCCCATGAATGTAAGGCCAGTTGAATCCTATTCTAAATATAAACAGAATAAAACAAAAAGAAAGCAGGAAACTCTGCCTATTTCAAAGGACTCCCAAACTATCTTGAGTTATCTTTAATGGGACTTTCAGATATAGGGTTAACTGACCTCTGACCTCTTATTTAATGATCTAATCTTTAAAGCAAGAAGGAAAATGTTCCTTGGTTCTTCGTTTTCATTTATTTGCAAGAAATACATATAATTCCTCATCTGCCCTTAAACCAAGCAATGTCGTAGAATGTGGCATAATAGTTGTAAACTTCCTATCAGGGCTTGTATATTTCAGCTGCATAATCTTAGGCACATTACTTAATCTCTCTCTGTTTGGTGTTTTAATATCTAACTAACTCATAGAATTGGTCTGAGAATTAAATGTATAATTACAGATAAGTTACCTTTTGCTACTTATTCCCAGCATTCCTCAAATCACACAACTAGTGAACAGAATGCAGCTGGGAATGAGAAATACTACAGCCACTATCATAATCCACCCAGTTCCTGGGGGTCCCATGACTGCTTCCCACGTGGGTAAAATCAGAAGCCCAGAATGAGTTTTCATTGAGCTTTGAATTGAAAACTCCATTTTTGCAGAAAGAAAAGGCAGTTTACACTTTGATTTCTCTGAAGACATCAGTTATTTCTTTATTTCACAACATGTGACAGCTTAAAGGGAAATTTAAGCACAAGGTAGTTCATACAATGGGAAATGAGGACACCTGGTGTTCGAGCTGCAGATGCATTTTTCGACACACTGCTGCCCCCTGCTGCCTGATACATCATTTTCCGTCTTCACGAGTACCTTTACAAAATTAACTCAGATCTGTAACCCAGATACAGAATCATACTGAGAAGGAAACTGAGGCCCTAAAAGTGACCACGGTGACACGGGTGGTGGAAGATTCAGAATTGGACTACTGAAAAGTAACTTCTTCCTGCTGTACCGTATTGCCTCTTCCCTATTAAATGAAAAGCCAACAAATTTTTATTTATAGTCTTCCTACTTAGACTCACTCAATCTGGGGAAGTGAAAATCAAGATCTCTACACTGATAGAACCCATATTCTTGTGTGAGTAAATAGGCAATAAATTTAAAATATCAGTAAATAATTTAAGAGGATGATAGATGCATTAAATAGTAGTAAAGATAAATATCTCTGGAGCACTATGAGAACATAGAATTAAAGGCATGGTCCAGAGCGCTTTCCATGATTTGTTTCATTTGATCCTGACAGCAACTCCCAAGTCTATTTCACTTTGCAGACACTGAGGCAAGGCCAGAATGCTCCTAAGTGGTGGAACCAACATTTAAAACAAAACCACTTCTGACTCCAGAAGTTTTCAGGGCAGCCTTCCCTGAAATGAAGAGAAGAAGCCAAGCCTTTAAAGATCCAGGGCAAGAGCAAGCACAGAGGCCCAAAAGTGGAAGTGAGTTTGAAATGTCAAAATACAGGGAAAAAAAGACAAAAATACATGATTGTATTAAAGGAGTGTGCAGGAAGACTAACAGTGGCTGGGTCTCACACTGGCTGTTGAAAGGAAAACAGATTGCAGGACAAGATTTGGTAACTTACGTCAGCTGGGCTTTCTCTTTGGGAAGCCTGACATTCCTAGTTCTCTAGCTCTTCTCACCTAGCTCTGTCACCTGCAGCCTGGTGACATTATGATGTCCTCTGGTTTTGCAACATTCCTCTTCTAAGGTGGCTCCCAGCGCTGGGCACACCACTCCAAAACTCATCTGACAATGGGACAATACCTCCCTTAATCACGAGTCATGCCATCAAAGGCTCCCTCTGCTTTTCTTCCTAATGTGACCCATCGAAGGCGAGATTTAATCTGCAGCCAACTAAATCACTGTCTTTAGCTTGATCCTTGCAAAGCCCAGAATCTCACATCATGTGGTTAGCAATAGATTTCTTTTGATGCCTCTTTTTAGAAAATGTGAAAACCAACTCTCATCTTTCTCAATGTAAAAAGCCCTGCTTTGTTCCTCAGCTTTCTTCCCAGCAATAAGGGTGCTTTGGGTTTTAATCTTTCTGATTTCCCTTTTTTTAGTTGAAGATATCCTCCTTGCCCAACCTTTGAGTTAATTGATCTAAAACCTATTACCTACGTTATATCAACTTTACCTGGACTAGCATTTTCTGAGAGAACAAAACCTCTTTGTTCTGTGAATGCTGTAGCAGAACTATGGTGGAATGGTGGAGAATCCTCAACTTTGTATAAATTGTGGATATTGATGAAAACAGGGTGTTCAGACCACATTTTTCTATTATTTAAGTGAAAATGTATATAATGTCTGTATCAAAAAAGAAGTATGTTTAGCTGGTGGTTGCAGAGACCCAATTACAGTATTTAGACGAATTAAGCCTTTATACTCATGTAAAATGGCCAGAGGGAGGCAGCTTGGGTTCCACAAAGTCATCTTTGCTCTTTTTGTTCTGCCATCCTTAGTGCATAGCTTCTATCTTTCACGTGACTGCTGGCACTCCAGCCATTATGCCTCTGGGATATCTCCACCTGAACAGCCCTCCAGCCCATCCAGCTCAACTGTCCCTGGAAACCCGCCCCTGATCATCTTTAGCACTGCCTTTCTGCTGAGCACCCTACTTTAAACCTTTGCCATCAACATTTCCCTCTCCTGAACAGCCAGTCAGTCACTAAGTCTATAACATTCTTTCTCCGCGATGCCGGTCAAACGAGCTCGCTCCCCTCCAACTCCACTGCCACTCCAGGTCTTCACTGCCTCTCCCTGGAACATGGCAATAATCTTTCCATCCTTGTTTCTCCATTTCCATTCATTTTATCACTATTGTCATAGCATAGCTTCGAGTCACGGAATGAGAAGAACACTTATGTTTAAGGCCTTTTGAATTGTAAAGGGGCTTGACCCTTGCGCCCCATTTACTAGCCTGCACAGCCATGGGAGCACTAACCTTTCTAAGCATGGCTTCCCAGTTTGTAAAATGGAGATAATAACAGTACCTATTTCGTAAAGACTGTCATGAGAGTTAAATTAGATAATGAATGACAAGGGCTTAGCAAACAGCTTGGCACACAATAATTCGTAATTGTTAGCTGTTACTTAACACTATCATCAGCTCCTGTTCAAGAGCACATGAGACCATGACTACTGATTTAAAAGCAGAATCCTCAGCTTGGCCTCCAGGGCTTTCTGCATCATAGATCCAATCTACCTCTTTCCATCATTTACACAGACATTGCATAGACCCTAGCAATACTGAACCCCATGGTGTTTCCTCTATGTGCCGCTACATTCCCCTGCCCTGTTCTTTTTTCATGGTATTTTCCTCTGTTTGGAGTCCCTTCCTTGAACCCTCTCCTCCTTTTTATTGTAGCCTACCTTTTAAGATTTTTTTTTGTGAAGTTTTTTCTGTATTCTTTGATTATATAAAAATTTCATCCTTTGAACTCCGTAGTATTTCAAGTGTAGCTTTCCTGTGTTAACCTCTGTCCTAGGATATTCCTTACTTGACTACCTGCCACCTTGACTGTTAGACCCCAATCTTGAGATCAAGGACTAGGAGCCACACTAGAGCCAGCATGTGTGTGTGTGCATGTTGACTCCTTTGCAAGGTCACCCAACCAATGCAAGGATTTGTAACTGACATCCAGCCTGAACTCTGCTCAAAAACCTGAGCATCCTGCATCCAAGAGGAGTATCCTTTTTTGCTAATTTGCATAAAGGTATCACATGGAATAGTGGGTCCAGAATTGATTTCACTCGTCTTTGCATACCGAATAGCACCCAGCACCTAGCAATAGGAGCATATACATAGTATTAAATAGGTGCTTGACCAACCTGGTTTGATTGATTCTCATTTAACTAAGTACAGTTGTGGGAAGCAAGACCACAAACTCAAGGTTTATGGTATGCTTTGGTCATTTACCAAGGCAGTATTAAGAAAAGAATGGGGTTGGACATCCTACCAAGCCCCACTGAACAGGCACCCTATGTCAACTGCTTGGTAGGCTGTGGTTTGTGTAAGCAAGGAAACAAAAGTATAGATGATGGATTTGTTGTAAGGTACCTCAAGCTGGAGCAGGCATCATGTTGGAATGCTACAACACTGCAGTGCACCATGTCTGTGATACCATAGGTTAGAAACTTTAAGGACTTTGTTAAGATTGCTAATGACATATTTTCAGAAAGGATCACAGAGTGTTCAGGGGAAGTAAAATGTAAGTATCTATTAAATTGTTGAGGGGTTATACCCCAAGAGTGGTATAATTTTTTTTCTCTAACTGGCAGTTTAAAGGACATGTGGCTTTATTTTCAGGGCTTATTTCTTCTTTGTCCCTGATAGAGTGAATCTCTAACAGGGGTATGTCAACACCAATGTTTATGTGTAAGAGAACCTACTTGTCATTTCTTAAGTTAATTCAAAATTAAATTAATTCATCATCTGTTTCATCTGGCAGTTTGTAGATGTGGTCCTGAAACCAGGAAAACTGGGGAGAGTCCTCTTTGTTAAGCATGAGACTGGAGGAATGATGTCAGGGCCCCACAGAGGCCTTGGAAACCTCTTCCACAGCCCCATCCCTAACTACTGCTTAGGCGTCTGCTATCTTATTTTAAGAGCATTATTATTTATTTGAAAGTTGTAGCTCCTGTGTGGAGACCTCTTGGTATTCTCATCTGTCTTTCTGCCTTCCGTGAGAATCGCTTCAAAATCTCTTCTAAGAGCAAGTTTAGTTGAAAATAAAAATTGTTGGCACCTAAAAAATAAGATGATGCCAGCCAAGAGGGGTATGAAGTATGGAATTTGGAGCCTAAGGATATTGTTAAAAATGGGCTGATTCATTCTGCAGCTAAGTGTCAGAACTGATCAATGGAACTCTAACAGCAGAGTTGGCACAAAGGAACCAGAGCTGGCTCTCCTCCATTGAAAGGTGCTTGGTCTTCGCACAACTGCCCCATACCTACAGGGGTAAGTCCTACACAGGAGGGAAAGTGGCTAGGGTAAGATTCTGGAACTGGCAAGCACCTGCCTGGTCAAACAGACAGCACTTATTTAGCTCCACTAAGCTGTTGCCCTGCAGAAATGCTTGCTCATTGCTGCCAGATTTTTCAGTGGAAATTGGCATTCTATATTTTTATGAAACACCTTCTTTTCCTTAAATGTTGGCAATTAATTCAAAAAAGTTTTTGAAACTAACAGACCAAAACCACACTGTTCTTTGTGTGGGCCAGCTGTGGCCTGTAGACCACCACTTTGCAACCCTTGCTTCAAAATACTGCAACCAGCTCCTGGTCCCTGGACTCTGAGAAAGGAGCATGCACAGAACTAGCTTTTTGCTTTATTAGCAGTCACATCATTACCTTCTCTGTTCAAATAAAAACATCATTTCTCGTTAAGACTGCCAGAATGATATCTCATGGGAAAAAAATAGTAAGAAATGCAGCATTCGTCTTGTTATGATCACTTTTGCCAATATGCAGTAATAGTAGAAATAGCCTTTTCCTCCTTGCTTGTAAACAAGGCATAATAGGGATTCAGTGTATTCAAGAAATACTGGTGGCAAATAAAACTCCTAGACCAGTGTTCAAATTCTCAATAACTTGCTGAAATTAGAATTCAGTACACACTTGAATATTTTTGGAAATGGGATCTGTGGCATGTCTAGTTACAGGTTTTTGGAAACCCAGGTCAGATAAGACTAGTTAATAAGAGCTCTTGTAAAATAAAATGTTGAATAAGGCTTTAGATTGTTGAAAAATGAATTCTAAATGTTTCTTTTTCCTAATTGTGCAATTTCATGTTACCATATATTTTTAAAATATTTAATATAAACTTATTGAAACTTTCTCCTTTTTTTAAAACTTTCTACTGACCTTCCCTTTCTTCAATTTATTCGATAAATATTTCTTGAGTACCTACTAGTACCAAGCATCAGTCTAGGCACATGAGATAAATCTGTTAGCAAAATGGATGAAGATATGTGCCCTCAAGGTGCTTACATTCCAGAACCAATAAATAATAAGTTTCTTGGTATGTTAAAAGGAAATAAGTGCAATGGAAAAAGCAAAAGTGGAGCAGGTTGAGGGGGAATGGGATAGGGTTGTGCACAGTGTATTTTTAAATAGGGAGGTCAGGGTGGGGCCTCAGGTGACTTTTGAGCAATGACTTGCAGAGGGGAGGCTGATGTTTTTTATTGAATTTTCCACTCTTAAGTGGTTCTTTATCAAAGCAGTGTAAGTTAACTGGTGGAGAACTAGTATATGGTATGTATATTAACAGGATACATATCATTAAAGCAACGAGGGGAAGGGCTCTGGTCTGAATATATGTGTCCCCCCAAAATTCATATGTTGAAATCCTAACCCCCAAGGCAATGATATTTAATGGAAGGACCTTTGAGGGATGATTAGGTCCTGGGGGCACAGCCCTCATGAATGGGATTAGTGCCCTTATAAAAGAGGTTCCAAAAAGACACCCTTGCCCCTTTGGCCACATGAGGTTACAGCGAGATGACCGCCAATGAAGACGCAGGCTGTTAGTAGACACCGAGTCTGACGGCACCTTGATTTTGGAATTCCCAACCTTCAGAACTGTGAGAAATAGATTTCTGTTTTTTATAAGCCACTTAGTTTATGGTATTTTGTTATAGCAGCCCAAATGGACTAAGACAGGAAGACAAATTTAACACAAACAATTCTACAAAATAAACCTCTTAAACAATACCTGTTTTTGGTACTTTGTCCAGTGAGGGAAAGGAATATTACAGTATTTTTTCTTTCTTTCTTCCTTTTTTTTTTTTTTTTTTTAGACAGTCTTGCTCTGTCACCCTGGGTAGAGTGCAGTGGTGTCATCATAGCTCACCACAACCTCAAACTCCTGGGCTCAAGCGATCCTCCTGCCTCAGCCTTTGAGTAGCTGGGACTGAAGGCGTGCACCACCATGCCTGGCTAATTTTTTCTATTTTTAGTAGAGATGGGTCTCACTGTTGCTCAGGCTGGTCTCAAGAGCTGAAGCAATCCTCCCGCCTCAGCCTCCCAGAGTGCTAGGATTACAGGCATGAGCCACTGCACCCGGTCTACAGTATTTTTCTATAAAGCTTTATTCTTTTCATACATTTGTATTTGATGTTCATTATAACTGATTGAGGCAGGTGGAATTATTTACATACTCTAGGTGAAAAAAATGAAGTTTACAGGTTTGCTTAAATTACTCACCCTTTAATGATCCCCCATTTCCCCCCTCAGATTCCCCATTCCCCAGATCTCTGATCATGATTCAAGAGGCTCTTCATGATCTGGTTTCTGCTTACCTTTCCATGATCATCTCTTGCCAATTTCCCCTCCGCTGTCCAAGCTCCAGGCATACCAAGCTACTTCCTTTCTCCATTTGTTAAGCTATCTTTCTTGCCTTTGGATCTTTGCACATCCTGTTAATTCTCTGTCACCTCCTCTGGCCATCCTCTAAAGATTCTCTCAGTATCCACTTGGGCATCACTTCCTCTGGTGAGCCTTTCTGATTTCACCCAAAGTGTAATCAGCGATCCCACCCCCAACTCCCCTGTTTCCTCAGCACCCTGTGCCAGTCCCTGTCAGTCCCTATCAGAGCAGTGGCTCCTCCTTCTGAACTTGCTTGTTTCCTTGTCTGTGAACTCCTTGAAAGCAGAGGCTATATCTTGTCTATCTCCAGTTTTTAGTATGGTTTATGGCCCATGTGGGACTTTCATCTGGTGAATAACAATGTGATTAATCAATTGTTCAGACTACATAGGAAGTTGCTAGAACCTCCCATGCAATATCACCAGAGTCCAGGGCCTTCCCCCTATTTCATAGGTGCCACCTGGTCATTATATTTAATAGTTTATCTCAACACTTCCCCTTTAGAGTCCTACATGATCGTACCCACCCCTCATCCAAACCTTTTAAACTTATTCTGGCAGAGTCTTGCAGCTTGGATATGGTCCATAAGATGACTAGGTCAGATTTTCCCCAACTCTTCTTAAATTTTTTCTTGACCTTTTAAGATGATGTCTTAATGGCTTTATATATGCCTCTGATGCAAGCTTAATGCCCCATAAGGTATTTCCTTCACACTCACTACTTCTGCTAACTTTATTTTTTTCCTGCCAGGTGCTTCCTATCCTTATCACAGCTCTATCACTATAGAAGAAAAGGAAATTCCTTCCTCTCTTTCTCATGGCTTCTCTAGAACTTCTCCAGTTTTGTTAATTACTTACCAATGTCTGGCAATTTCCCAATCCTACTGTGATTGTCCTCTCTTTACTCTATGGAAACAAACCCAGTATGCTCAGTGGAGTGATTCTTGCCTTCAGAATTGCCTACTGCTTCACCTTCCCTTTGCTAAGCAAAGATCTTGTACGTGAGTGGAAAATATCCATAGCTATTTTGTTTATCTGGATGGCTGATGCTTTCTTGATCAGAGCAATTAGCAGTGAACACCATTAGCTCAAAGGGAGATATTAAACATCATTGGCACCATGGTCCAGTTCGCCTTCCATATATGTTTGGCTCAGGATATACCAACATCGCTCGGTTATTTTCATTTATCACTCAATGCAGAAGTTAGAACTTTGGGAACTGCTTATCCTTGATCACCTCTTCCAGGTATAATAGTGGCAGATTGGTGCTTTCAGTGGGGATAAAATTACACTAGAGTATTTTAATTTGAAGATTTGACTGTTGATACATGAGATTCTCTTAGGGCCCTCACGTAGACAAAGACCTCTGGCCCACATTGTCTCATGGTTCTCATAACACCACGAGGCCTATTTTACAGATGAGGCATGAGCGGCTTAGAAAAGTCAAGTGATCTTTCCAGCCCAGGATCACACAGAAGTACCAGAACTAGGACATCAACCCAAGTGCTTCGTCCACTGAATGGCAGCTCTTGTTTGTATAAAGTCATGCTCTTACATAGCTAGCCCTCTGTTGAATGCCAGGACTTTGCAAGAGTCCAGAGCCTATCCAGTACAGAGTTCCTTCTTCCATTACTCTTGCTTAGACTTTTGTTTCATTATGAGTTCTTAAAGAGTAACAAGCATTCCGATTTTGGTGCAAATTACTTAAATCCTCATATATATGCCTGGAAAAACTCTCAGTAAACCAGAATGTTAAGCAGATCATTTTGCTTAACTGAATTTTCATATCCGACAAATGCAATTCAGAGAAATACAGTGGAAAGGGACAATCTCAGTTACTTCTCTGTGCCTCAATTTTCTTGTGTAGAATTTTAACTACTTGGAATGTAATGAAGAAAAGAACTAAAAGCAAATTTTTTTTAAACAAAAGTACAAGTGCCAACAATATGTAAATATTCAGTATAATCATAAATGAAATTTGGACTAAAAGATTGCCATAAATGGTGGTGTTAATGATTCACAGATGTATATGCTGTATGCCCTTACTATATGTGCTTTTTATTCTAATTTTAGAGTACTTCCTAAAAATAATCAGATATCTAGGCAGGTCTCCTTTTTTGCAAGATCATGATATTAAGAGTTCACAAAGTGATTATTACTAATATGTGAAATTATATCCCTGGCAATTCAAATGTATCCTATAAACAAAAACATTGTTCATGAATATCTGGGGTTGTATTTCAGTTTTGACTTGTGTTTAATATTTTGTATTAAGTGAACCAAAAGTTTACAAAATCCAAAAGACAGCTGTTTTTAAAAACCATTATATATTATAATATGTATTAATATATGTAATAAAATAATATTATATATAAAACATTATGTAAGATGTAGAGTAACTCTACTGCCTTTTAATATTTTGGAAACCATAAAAATATCTATAAAAACAAAACTCATGAGAACTATTGCTAATTTTAAAATGCTTAATATTGATATTTACTGAGTCCAGATGGAATACATTCAGAATGAAGTTTTAGTATACATTTCACCCTTGAACACAATCTTTAGAAACTTAACCTCACAACTGAGGGATATCCTGCCCTCAGAAAAAATAAAATAAAGTAAATTAATGAGAGGTGCCTGATATTTTAAGCAAATATAACTGCCTTAAATTAAGACTGACTTTGTATAGAATTCTTTTCTCATGCCCTCAATTTTATTTTATTTATTTTTATTTCAGAATATTATGGGGGTACAGACATTTTGATTACATGATTTGCTTTTGTGCAGTTTGAGTCAAAGTGATAAGTGTACCCATCACTGAGGAAGTGTGCATTGTACCCATTAGGTATAAATTTACCCATCCCTTCCTCCCACCTCCCACCTACTTGGTTTCCCTTAAGTTTTACTACCATATGTGCACATTGGTGTTGATTGATTAGTTCAATTTAATAGTGAGTACATGTAGTGTTTGTTACTCCATTCTTGCAATACTTTGCTTAGAAGAATGGTCTCTAGTTCCGATACTTCATGCCTCCAGTTTTAAAAAGTATTACCTTACAGATTTCATTTGATAAAATGGGAAATTACTACAAAAATTGACTTTTGTTTTGGAGAAGTATAAACAAATGAGAAAGAAGGGACTTTTTAGACAAGTTCAATGGCTTTACTTGATAGGCCTCATTTCATTCAAGGAGGCAAACTGAAAGGCATATTAGGGAATATTGTTACCTCCTTTTCATGCACATTGAATAGTTTTCTTTCTTCCCACTTGCCGTTTATTCTGAAAAGAGAAAATGTCAGCATCTTGTTTAGCAAAAACTAATTCAGCATCTCAAATGGTGAAAATTGGTGGTAAAACGTAAAGTTACTCAATCATAGTAGTTTAAAATTATATGCTGATAAAATCAAATATAATTGTAACTCAATGGTCTCAAATCAAAAAGGACAGTGAGCCTGAATTCAGTATTTACATTATTAGATGGACTTCTTACTTTTTATAACTTCTTTCTAATGTCTGAACTGGGTGATATTTTTTATTCAACCCTAGAACAAAAAAGAGATTCTTTAATTTTCTTTTGGTTCACATATATATTGGATTGTTATCAAGTTTCTTAGCAAGAAAGGTTAAGTTAATATTTTGACAACAGATAAAATCTTCAAAGTGAATCACAAGCTTAAGTAATGACAGTTAGATTTCATGGGCTAGAATGTCAAGGATAAAGAGTAGAGAAAGGATTTGCAAGTCATAAAGTAAGGATTATTCTTAGTGTAAAGTTTACATCCCTCCATGCCAACAACTCTTTTAAGATATTACCTTGTCCCTTGCAGTGTCAGATTTCAGAATACATCTGAGAGAGTCTAAGAGTAGCAAATTCATATGCTTGTTCAGGGCCAAGCAGCTACTATAAATAAGTGTATACATCATCTGTAAATAATAGGAGTGATGGAAACCATGGGAATTTGAGAGCATATGCCCTATCTAAAGATATTCAAATCAATTTAAAAATAGTGTGCCTTCCACACAAAACTCATCCACAAAGCAAACGTGCCTATGGCTTCCCAGTTTGCTACCTTTGGAGTTTTAACCCAGCTTGGACTACAGTTTCCTCTAGCCTCTCATCCCAGGTTCAGATCCTTTCTTGAACATTCCTGCCAGTGGTCATTCAACTTCTATTTGAACAATTTCAGTGATAGGAACTCATGAACTTTTGGAGCTGCCGAGTTCTTTGTCAATCATATTAGTGGTTGTAGTGATGGTAGTCTTTTTTGTGCTTTAGGATAAAAATAACAATGGATTAGTAAACTTTAACAGTAGATGGCTCTGACCAACAGGGTCCAATAGTCTTCTTTTTGTTTTGCGACTATTACTTGAGACGGTCACTATTGAGGATTGTAACTACCTTTCATGGATGATACAGTCAGTTCCTGAACTAAAAAATGGGTCCTCATATTTGATTGTATTATTCCAAGTTTACTTATATGGCTATGTCATGTAGGCTGATCCCAGAAAGGTCTATTTGCCATTTAGCATTTGTTCACCCATCACATATTTACTGAGCAATTTCTTCATTGCTCATTGCTCTCTTAGGCACTGTGTAGGTAGCGGGATATACCCACAGTGGAGAAAAGATATAAAGGGCTTTGCTTTCCTTGGGTTTACATGCTAGTTAGGGAAATGAACCTAAGAAAACAAAAGCAGGATAATTTAAAGTTCTGATAAGTTCTCTGAAAGAAATAGAGGCTGGAAAGGCAGGCAGGAGGGAGCCAGACAATTCAGGGAGTTCCAGGCTACTGTTGGACTTTTCTAAGAACAGAATGAGAAGCCACTGAAGGATCTGAAGCAGAAAAATGACATGATCTTAGAAAACTGTTTACAAACTGAGAATGCTAACATATATTCAGTGTATAAAATTGAGAAAATACAAAAAGTATTAAAAGGAAAATACATTATGCAAGATACCATCACACAGACACAACTATGGTATAGGATGGGAGGTATGGTAGACAGAATTATAAAATGATTCCTTTATTCTTCTGTTCAGGCTGCTAAAACAGAATACCAGACTGACTGGCTTAAACAACAAACATTTAATTCGTACAGTTTGGAAGCTGGGAAGTCCAAGATCAAGTTGCAAAAGTGAGGGCAATTTTTCTGGTTTGCAGAAGCCTTCTCCTTCTTGTATCCTCACATGGAGAGAACTCTGGCCTCTTCATCTAACATAACATAAGGCCACTGATCCTATCATAGGTTCCTCATTACCTTATATAGCCCTAATTTTACCTCCCCAAATCCCACCTCCTAATACTGACCCATTGGGTTGGAGTATGAATTTCAATATTTGCATTTTGGGGCCGTGCGCGGTGGCTCACGCCTGTAATCCTAGCACTCTGGGAGGCTGAGGTGGGTGGATCGCTCAAGGTCAGGAATTCGAAACCAGCCTGAGCAAGAGTGAGACCCCCGTCTCTACTAGAAATAGAAAGAAATTAACTGGCTGACTAAAAATATGTAGAAAAAATTAGCCGGGCATGGTGGCGCATGTCTGTAGTCCCAGCCACTTGGGAGACTGAGGCAGAAGGATTGCTTGAGCCCAGGAGTTTGATGTTGCTGTGAGCTAGGCTGATGCCACAGCACTCACTCTAGCCCAGGCAACAGAGTGAGACTCTGTCTCAAAAAAAAAAAAAAAAATTTGCATTTTGGGGAGACACAAATATGTAATTAATGCATTAACCCCAAGAGTCCCCTCCTCTGGTCTACATTCTCTGTACCATCTCTTCCTCTTGAGCATAGGAGGGAATGTGAATATGAATTGAGGACATGTCATGCTCATGATTAGGTTATATTAAGTGGCAAAGGTGAAGGGATTTTGGAAATGTGATTTAGGTTTATAATCAGCTGATTTTAAGTTATTCAAGAGAGAGATTATCCTGAGTGGGCCTGACCTAATCAACTGGGCCCTTTAAACAAGGTTCTAGAGGTCAGAGGCAGAAGTAGTCGGAGAGGTGCAGAGAGCAGATACGCTTTCCTGTTGGCTTGAGAAAACGAACTGCCATGTGGAGAAGCTCCTGAGGCAAGGAACAGCGGGTGGCCTTTAGTTGCTGAGGGCCTCAGTGCTACAGCCAAAAGGAATCAAGTTATGACAACCAGCAATCTTGGAAGAGGCTCAGATGAGATTGCAGCCCACGCCAACACCTTCATTTCAGCCTGGTTAGACCCTGAACAGAGAATTTAGCAAGGCTGTGCCTGGACTCCTGACCCACAGAAGCTGTGAGTAGTAAATTGTAAGATAATAAATATTTGTTGCTATTAAGTCACTAAATGTATGGTAGTTTGTTACACAGCAATAGCAAACTCCTATGAAGGGGATGACATGATCTTCTCTAACCAAACTGTCTAAAGAGGGATAAAAGTGGGGGCCATTTGGAAAGTCACTCTCAAGGCCCAGGCAAAAGACCGTGGTAGCTTGGAGTAGGATTTTGGTAGAAGAGATGGAAAGACATAGACAGAATTTCAATACTTGAAAGTGAAACAGAGTTAGCTGATAAATAGGATTTGGAGGGTTAAGGAAAGGAACTAATCAAGAATGATTCTTATAGTTTTGGCATAGGCAAATGAGGGGATGGGGGTACTGTTTAGTAAATATTGAAAAAATATGGGAGGGACGTTTTGGCCTGTGGGTTAGGTGGCAGAAGATGGTGTTCAGTTCTAAAAATTCTGTATTTCATCAAGGTAACAGTTACACATACTTTATATACTTTGTCTGTATATATATGTACACATATATACGTATGCATGTGTGTATATATATACATACACAATATGATTGTGTATTTGTCTTATAAAAACTAGATGATGATTGTACAGTTCTTTATTTTACTTTTTTCTCCAGTTAACAGTAAATAATCGCAAAAATTCTATTCTGACATTCTTAGTTATTTAACCAGTTCCTTATTCCCCTATTGTTAGTTAAACTGTTTTTATTGTTTGTTTTTGTTTTTATGAATCATGTCCTAGTGCATATTCTTATTATTTAGAGTTTTTAAAAATTCAAATATATTATATTACTCTTTAGAAAGATGATTTACATTTTACATTCCCTGCAACTTCCTGCAACGGTATATAAGAAAGCTAGTTCACCTCATTTTCACCACTGGATATTATTGTTTTAAAAGCATCTTTGCAATTTTCAAGGTGGAAAAAAATCTCACTTCCCTATTAAGTCATCATAGCCTGTATATATTGAAGGTGTGCCTCAGTTTTTTGTTTTGTTTTCTCTAGCCTGGCCTGAGTTCTCTTATTGTATTCGAAGTGCATATCAACAGAGTCAGGTCCTGTTGTTAGTAAGAACGATACCATTAAATCAAGCATCCTCTGTGATAACCTGGGCATTTTCCCTGACATTTCCTGAGATTGTGTGTAGGATCAGAAAGCCTCGATGCTGTCCTCATCTACACGTCAGCTTTCCTCCAAAAACATAGAATGTAAAATACTTTTTATGTAGCTTGCCTATATAAAAGAAAAACCAAGAAAAAGTCTTTAACATTTTCATCCTGCTTTTCTATATCTTTAAAATGGTGTAATACTACCATCCTTCTAAGGTAAAACTATCAAGTAAAATCTCGACAATATATTTCGCAAATCAGTAATGAGAAGTGTATTCAGTGTATGATGGTGTGTATTATTTACTGATGGTTCCCTCTGGGTGATAGGCTTATGGTGGGTGGTTATTTTATTTTTATTGCTTTTCTGTATTTCCCAAACATTTAATATTGAACATGTAATTCTCTCTAAAAATAAAGATTTAAATAGAGCTTTAGATTTTAATAAAGAGTACTTTCACATGTCTTAGAAAGCAATTATTTGAAATTGCTTTAAAAAATCAAGAACAAACAGAAGCAACGTAAACACTTGCAGAGATTAAATGGAAAAAATTTTGAAAAAGCAGGTGTGTTGTATTAATTGTGTGCCATAACACTTGACCTCAAACCAATGATACTTTTGTAAAAACCCAAACTACCCTTGAAATATATTTTCAAGCATATTTTTAAAATATATCAGGGGAAAAAAGGTCAGAAGGACTGTGATTCCTTATCGTGGATAAGCCACGATGCAGTGAAGGCGAGAAGTGTGGCTTTCAGAGGGAAATATGTGCTTTCCTGTTGGCTTTAAGAAGCTCTGCATCAAGCACATGTGCCCATTATAAAATAGCATTTGCAAACCACATCAAAAGATCCCCAGGCTTCTCTTTATTAATGATAATAATATCTCTTATTTTAGATTTTTCTATGTACTGGGTAGTCTGCTACATTCTTTACATGCACTCTTTTTATAAAAACTTAAAGAACTTTTTATATTACCCAATTTTACAAATAGAGTACTCAGAGAGGTAGCTGGCCTAAGATCACCCCTTGGTAAATAGTGAGGGTAAGATTTGACCCCAGGATTGTCCAATTCCTAATCATTGTTCTCAGCTACTACTCATAATTACTATCTTTCTAAACTGGTTTTTCCCCAAGTAGAGACTAATTTAAATTTGACTACTTTTGAGAGTATGCTGTCATTGAGAAAGACTCCACTGCAAACTGTTCTCTGCCATTATCATTAATCATTGTTCATTAAGGCTCCCGGTGGGTGAAGAACCTCTCATTGGCCAACTTTTCTTCCAACTAGAAACTCCACTTTCTTCCTTTGGACAATCAAAGCACAACTAAAACAATATTATGGGTGCGACACACTTAATTGGAGGTTGGAGGGTACTAAGAGGGGGTGAAGGTAATTACCGCAAAGAGCAGGACACAATTTAAATTCAGCATCAAACACCACCATTCTTAGGAATTTATTGATAATTTCCCACCACGGGGGATTTCTTTCTCAGACTCAGGCCTCTTAGCATGTTGCTGGATGTTCTGCCTTTCTTTTGTAAACTGTTTTTATAACTTCCATCTAGCTTTTGACTCTCCGAAATTCTCCCCAACTGGGAAGGTGGCACAGCTGTTAAGCTATCCGTTCCCCATTTCAGTCTAGCCTTTGATTTTCCATTTGTATTTCAATAACGCATTAAGATATTCTGCTACGTAAAGTGCCATCTAGTCAGGATCTCTACCCTCACCTTTACAAAGGACTGACTAGCGATTTGAAATTACAATGGATTTTTTTTAGCATCACCTAAATTAAATTATCTCACTCCCCATGACCTCAACCATCCTTATATTAATACATTAGAGTTCTCCAGAGAGACAGAACCCATAGTCGGTATAAATATAGACATAGAGATAGAGATAATGAACACACACACACACACACAATATCTATCCATCCATCCATCATAGACTCCTAGATATTTGAGTGAATCTTAGTTGGATGCATAGGTGGCTAGATAGACAGCTTTATTTTAAGGTATTGACTGTTGAAATTTTGGGAGCTGGCAAGTCCAATAATATAGGGAAAGCTGCTGTAAATTCGGGTAAGAGTTAATGTTGTAGTCTTAAATCAAAATGCCACAGGGCAGACAAGGCAGGCTGGAAACTTAGGCAGGGTTTCTATGTTGCAGTCTTGAAGTCAAATTTCTCCTTTAGCAAACCTGTCTTTTCTCTTAAGGCATTCAACTGATTGTATAAAGCCCATCCACATTATGGACAGTAATCAGCTTTACTCAAAGTCCACTGATTTAAATGTTAATCACATCTGAAAAATGCCTTATAAGAACAGCTAGACAGGTGTTTGACCAAACAACTGGACGTCATAGCTTAGCCAAGTTGACACATAAGATTAAGTGTGACAACCAAGATATTTGAGTTTTCATTATGGGATAGGCACAGCCATGGTCCTACTCTCAGACTGCTTAGTGATTAGTTGAGAGGCATGTTTCTTTAAAATAGTCTGTATTCTCAGAAAGATTCACTTACTCATTGTATCCTTCAAACTGTGTATGCACTACAATAAGATCTACAGATCTGGTGTGGGAGCTAAGACTTCCAAGGGCAGCTCTGGCATCATTGTGCTAGAGATGAGAAAGCTCCACCATCCTAGACACCAATCTGGACATGGCATTAAGAAATAATATTAATTATTAGGAAAACAAGAAGCATTTATTTTTGTGGAGGAAGCTTGTCAGCTACTAAGAAGAAACTGTCTCTGGGCATAAAGGTGGTGGTTGCATAGGAAAATGGAGTAGGACAGTGCTAAGCTGAAAATCCTAGTTCTGCCAGTTCTGGACAAAACTCTACAGCATTGGACAAAATCTTCTCATTATCTTTTCCTATTACCTTTTTTTACAAAATATGAGTAACATTTTTTCAGAGCTTTAATAAAGGTTAAATGAAAAAAAAAGTAAATTTTCCAGCAAGCTATTCGGTACTCTTTAAACGGTAGCATTATTTATAGTCAAGGCTAGAAATTGAAACTGATCCAACCAACTCAATAAAGATAGAGATGGCAATGATTGGGCAAGAAGCTACATGGACATGCACAGGCCAGGCTTCGTGGTACAGTACTCAGTCCTAGGAAGTCAGGAGCCAAGGCAGGCTCTCTCTCCCTGCTTTCCCAAGGTCTTTGACTTCCACTCTGCTCTGCAAGTGTTTTCTGTTCTCTCTGTAGACTAGTTTCTCTCCTTGTCCATTAGCTTGTACATTGCTTTTGTTATTATGACTTCAGTTAGGCTCCAATGCTATATGGTCTTTGAGCTCCAGAATCCATCTCTTAGTTTCAATTTGAGAGAGTGTCTGATTGGCCCAGAACATCTGCCCATGGAAGAGCAGCCCTTGGGGCAAGTGTCAGGTGCATCCTCATAATCCATTCAGCTCTGAGGAAAGGGTCATGGAGAACCAACATGGGCCCACCTCTTCAACAAGGTAGCTTTGTAGGCTTGTGTAATAGTCCCAGACATATCTACCATCTGTAGCTCCAGTGGAATCACATCCCTTTGAACTTTTCCAGGGACTTTAGAACCTAACCCCACATAAAGTATAAAATATGCTTTCACTATTGTCATCTCAACCTCAAAATAAGTGAATCTACTAAAATTATAGAGCTGTATATGAAACACAGAACTAAAAAGCTGAGTATACCTACAAGCAAGCAGAAACAACTTAGAATCTCTGTTCATACCTCATTCACCACCAGGGTTTCATAGTTATTTTAAAGGCAAATGGTTTGAGTATCCAAACATCTGCATATAGACCTTCCTTTTGTTCTTCCTTAAAACATACTTTAACGTGCTTAAGAATTTCTCTACCTGTGGTATATACACAAAACCATGCATACGGTGTGCATGGATGATTTGGTGACCTTTTTCAATCATACATTTGACAATATAGGTTTCTCAGCTCTTCCATGTTGACTTTAGAAATTACCCCCACGTAAGCTGACTCTCCATGTGATGGCATTGTCACTGATCATTCAAATGGTAGATGACTATTCTGAGTTTGTAGATGGTACTTATTAATTAGCATTTGATCTCAATAGTTTGGTTAATTATATAATTTTACTATAAAATAAGTGTTAGCACAGGAAGTGATCTTACTAAGGTTAATTTAAAATTGTCATCTTAGGTTTATGCAGCTCATTAGTTTTACAGCCAACATATTTGGACTTCTGTGCTATTTACCTCCTGTGTTTATCATCTACCTATAAGATTTGTTGTGTTGCATGGTCATGGACTGCTGTGTTATTTGAAAAATATAGGCTGTTCATAGCTAAGAGCTGCAGAACAGGAAAATATAGCTACACCAGGGCCACTGCTATTAATGGAAAGATGGTACAAAACTTGCTTCCTATGTTTGTGACTCACAGTGTGTAATTCACTGTAAAAAAATCTATAATTTATATGAATTTTACAAACACTTAGATGCCACCATCTTTTCTCTTTATGTCATGTATGGTGTTATTGATATCCTCCAAATTAGATGGAATATTTAGCTTTTTGCAAAATTCTATGGTTAATCCTATAGACTTCATTCCTATGAAGACTTGCAGTATTAAAAATCACTGCTTTTGAGCTCTTTGTTTTCTATGGACAGATGCAGACAATTTATGCAGTGACAAAACTCAGTTGCTTTACTAAGGTGTTGGATTGCATGATTTTAAACTTGGGACAAAAATAAGAGAGGAAGAGTTTTATTGAATACAACTTTCAAGTAAACAGCTGCTTAACAAATGGTTGTACAGCTGTTTGCAATAACACAGACGACATGCCTACCTTTTGATAATTGTTACATAAGCTTTTCTTATTTGTTCTCGTAGAGTTGTTTGCAAAAAACTTATGTAGTATGCCTGAAGGTTATCCCAAGGACGAAGCATTCCAGGAATGATTTAAGCTGGTTATCTGTGTGCGAAAGCATGTGAGTGTTTGTTTGGGCCTGTGCACATGTGCGTGAGTGTGACTCACACTTCTCTTTTCACAAAGGATCTGAGGTAGCACAGGATGTCATTCATCCTGAGTAGAAAGCCACATCAGATTACAATCAGTTAATAGGTCAGACACTGCATAATGCTCTCTTCAACTTAGATTTCCTGAAATCTTACAAGTTGAAGGGGGTGAGATCCTGGGACTTTTAATCTGCACTGGAGCAAAATAGTTCCGTTGTGTGGAAGAGATGTGGGGAAAAGATTCTGCTGGGAAAAACAAGCTTTTAGAAGAGTTTGCTGTATAATTTATAAAGATAAATCTTCTGTAATATCTTACACTTGAAAACTAAAATTTTTAAAAAAGGAATTATCAAAATTAAAACTATAGGAATGAAAGCACATGGATAGTGTATGGTTTGGTTTCTGTCTGAGTTCTCTTTGTATAGATCATATATTCTTCTTTCTTCTCCAAGACGCAGTCTAGACTTGCCTAAAGGCCTGCTTTAATTGAGCCAACCACATTCTGTAGGGGAGGAAACAGGACAGAAATAGCTAGGATTTAATATGGAGAACAAAGACATTGCTAAAAAACCTCAAATCAGGTCTCTTCTATTTCTTACTTAGGTGGAAACAACACAGATAGCTTCAAGGAATGGCAATTAGTTATCTGTAACAAGATCCTTTTTATATTCCTGGATGAGAGCAGCTGATACAAAGTAACTAGTCATCCTAACAAGAAGACAATCATACTGTTTTCATTAGGTGTGATTATCATCCGTTCTTATCCCATTATACCATGACATCAGTATTTTTAGATGAGGACTATGTTGAGGAATTTTAAAAGAAAGATGATGTCTTATGTCTTATGGTTTCTCTCTACACGTTTTAGAAGAATTTGGAGGGGGAGAAAATAGTGGTTTAAAATCATGAACTTTGCTATCAGACCAGGATATGACTTCTCTAAGCCTCCATTTTTATTTTTTTAATAAAATGGGGATAATAATAGCTCCTGCCTCACATATGGCATGTAGAGTGTTTACAAGATGTATTAATTTCCTATTGCAGTTATAACAAATTACCAAAAAGCTAGTGGCTTATAACAGACATATTATCTTAAAGTTCCAACACTCTGAAGTCCAAAGGCAGTCTGAAGTCCACTAGTCTGGCGTCAAGGTGTCAGTAGGGCTGTGTTCCTTTCTGGAGGCTCTGGGGATAATCCTTTTTCTGGCACTAGAGGCTGCCCTCAGTCTTTGGCTCATGGCCACCCACCAGCATCAAAGCCAGCATGTATGATTGAGTCTTTCTTACATTGTATCACTATGATACTGACTCTCTTGCCTCCTTTTTCCATTTAGAGGGGCCCTTGTGGTTATATTGGGCCCCCAAGATAATACAGGATTATTTCCTGTCTGAAAGTCAGCTGCAACCCTAATTTCCCTTTGCCAAGTAAGGCGCATTCACAAACTCCAGAGTTTAAGGCAAGGAAACTTTTAGGAGTCATTATTCTGCCTACCACGTCAGAGTACCTACCACTAAGTAAAAACACAAAGAATGACAGTTTTTGCTGTTCTTAACCCAAAGGAAGAAGGAGCCCTTCTCTGAATGGTTTCTTGTTTAGGCAAGAAGATGCCAAGTGACCAATGTCCCAGAAACCAGACGGGCACAGAGCCCTAGCACACCGCATGTCAACACCTTTTACAAACAGTAGTTTTGGCACTTTGCCTACATAGCTGAAAAATAAAAAGCAGGGTTTTTATGTTCTGACCTAGATACACATGTTCAGTGACTTTCCTGTTCTCTCTCTGTGTACCTCTTCCTTTCTGGAGGATATTTTAGTGCTATGGTATTAGTTTACTTATGTGTAGCTGACTCATCAAGAGTAGAACTTGAATGCTAACGTTTCTGTCAAGCTTAAAGCACCGCAAGTGCAGCTGGGAGCTAGGCAACTTCCCCCTAATATCCTGAGTGTCTCTGAAAACATCTCTAGAATTCAAATGACCATTTATGACTCCAGCTATTCTTCCTCCCTCCTAGTTGCAAGGGCAGCACTACTCTTTCTGCCACGTCTACATGAACATGTGCAGTCACCTGTCCCCTGGTACTCCCCAACATTCTGCCTTTGTATATGCTAGTCTGGACTATAGGCTTAGCCTCTGAACTGTCTCCTGCTGTCCTTCCTTAACTGATTTGGGCCAGCACCCCCTGGAGGTCTCGGGTCCCTCCTTCCCATCTCTTCTGTCTTAAATCAATCCTTCTGCCTTGTATTAAATAAGTCCATGTCAGCATACTTAAGGGTACAGGGAACTTATTTTTAAGCACTCACCATATGCTAGACATTGTGCTAGATACATCATCTCATTGAACACATTGACTGACACACACACACAAAATAAACTTTTCCTAGGGGCCACAGTGTTTTATTACGAAAACAGAATAAAAACTTTCAGTGTAATTTAAAGGTAAACATAAATAGAAACATGAAATTTATTGACTTCTATTCATTTAATCCATGCTTTTAGAATTAAATTATTAACATTAACTGTAACAATAAGGACATCAACAAGATCTTATATATGCTTCATGTGGCCCCAGTGGTCAAAACTAGAATGAGTTAAATACAACTCTCATGGAAGTTAATGTGTTAATCCTAACTTAATGCCCTGGTAGGCAGATGTTGTTTCTCCTTTTCTAACTAGCAAGGCAACTGGGGCATGTAGAGCTTTATATAATTCAGCCAAAGCTACATGGTAAGTAGCAAAGAGAGAATTCAAACTCAAATATGTCTGATTTCAAAGCCCCTAGTTTTACCACTATATTAGAGCCTTCTTGTTTGACTTTGTTTTTAAGGAATCCATTTTACCAGTGTTTACTTGGGTTCATGTACTTTAGGGGCAAATCGGCCAGTGGCCTAATGTCATGGTTTGGTCATCTTATTGGTGGTTTTTGTGGGCAGCTAAAGAATGCTTTGTGTACTATTTTTTTTTTTTAATCAAAGATATAGTACTTGCCAAACATCTCCCTTTGACGTGGCTTGCAGATTAATCCAGGTACTTTTCTCACATTAAAAAAAAAAGAATGGGTAGTGACGGTAGGAAATAATTTTTCCATGTGTGAGTGGCTTTGAACCACAGGGAGTTAGGGCTCTTGTCGAGGTAAATGATCCTGATAAATCTGTTCTTTTTCCATTAGAGATCAACTCTCAGAACTCAGTGACAGGTCAAAGCATGCTTTGATTCTTTGACCAAAACACCCACAGAGGAAACAGAAACCAGTTTAGCAACTTCCCAAGTGGGTGCAGAAGGATTCCTATAAATAAAGCTTCCCATTGTGCCTCTCTGGTCATGTCGGGTTTGGAATGCTGATCGTCCTACTCTCAACTCTTACTGACAACATGGTGAATTTAGTTCTAGCTGATGCTTGATGCATTGCATTTTTTTGTATTCTAATTGTGGTACACCTTAAAGGAGACCTAAATCATGAAGTTCGCCTCATATAATGAACTTTATTCCCCCCACCACCACTCCACCTTATCCTTTTCTGATTGGTTCTGCCTTTAATTTCTTGAAGAGAGAACAATGTAACTTAAATCAGGTGATCTTAACAATAGGAAGAACAGTTTCTCAGCCTTAAGTTTTCTTGCTCATAAAGAAGCATCAAAGCAAAAGCTATATACAAGGGAGGTCAGTTTGTGCAACTCTTTTTTGTTCACACAATAGCTTCGCCCTCTTGGATTCTAGGTAGATTATAGAGAAGTTGCAAGAGATAGCCTTCAGTATACAAGGAAATATCCTTTCAAACCTTATTATTTCTTTTATGGGAAGGAAAATGCGAACAAAAGCAACTATTAAATGTGGTTCTTAGATTTTTGTGTAATTGTGAAAGCTGAACATAGCAGAAGAAATAAATCTTAACCTGAGAATTAAAAATGCTATCTGGAGTCATTATTGGGTCGATAGTCAAAATTAGAATGCAGATGATAGATTATATAAAATTATTATATCAATGTGAAATTTATTAAAGTTGAAAACTACAGTGTCGTTATATAAAAGAATATCTGCATTCATAGGAAATACACATGTAAGTATTTGGGATAAAGGACAAATATATATATATTTATATGAGAGAAAAAGAAAAAGAAAGAAAATATAAAGGAAATGGGATAAAATATTAACAATAATTGAGTCTAGATAAGGAGCACGAGAGACTACATTTTTCCTAAGCAATGTCAGTTCACATCTATAGGCAAATAGATGATGCTCAAATCTAAATTTCCAGCCCAGAATATTATCATAAATTCAAGGCTCCTAAATCCAGCTGTTTACTAGACACATCCACTAGGATGTCCCATGGGTATTCCAAAATCAACCTTACCAAAATTGGTTTTATAATTTTTTCCCCTTTAAACCTGAGTTTTCTTCAGTGTTCTCTGGCACAAGACTAGATTCTTTCCTTCTCAAGCCCCCACCAATATTGATACAATCAATCAAGAAATCCTATCTATTCTACCTTATAAAGTCTCTTCAATTGATCCACCTCTTTCAAACCCTACTGCCATTATTGAGCTTCATATATCACATGGCCCGTCATCATTACCTCCTAAATAGTCTCCTGCATTCAGGATGTGTGCCCCTCCCATCCATCTCCTGAATTGCAGCTAATTTTTAAAGTTCAAATCTGATCTTGTTAATGTTTGCTTAAAAGCCTAAGTGTCTCCCTATTGCCTTCAGATTAAAATCCAAATCCTCAACATAATTTACAAGGCATGTGAAGGTACTAGTTCCTGCTTATTTCTCTAATCTCATTTCTCTCCTCTCCCCCTACCCTAATCTATATTATCCTCTTTCATACCATGCTGTGATCACACTGGACTTCTTTCAGCTGAAGTTTCACAGGCTGCCGGGCCTTCACCCATGCTAGTCTCTGCCATGAGCACTTTCCTTTTCCCCTGCTCCCAACTACTTTTCAGCACATGATCCTATTTGCCTGACACATCCTTCCTTTAAATTCTAACGTAGATGGCATTACTCTAAGAAATATACCTCAAGTCTGATCAAACCAATAATTGGGAGCAAATTTAAAGTAAAATAATGGAATTATTATAATTACAATTTCAAACTGACACAAAGCATGTACACATTCATTCAGTCCATAAGGTTTTCCATACACATTTATTAAACACCTGTTATATGCCCAGCAACTTCTTGTGGGGTCATTGAACAGAGATTATCGATCTCCTATAATGTTCCAGACACTGTTTTGGATGCAGTGACTATAGGGATGATCATTTTTAGAGCCTACATTCTAGTAGGGGTGACTAATCACAAATGTATAAATAAATAATATCAGTGACAAGTGGCATGAAGAAAAAAACACGTAAGGGGGTGCTGCCTTAGATAAAGTAGTCAGAGAAGACCTCTCCAAAGTGGAGGTATACAAGCAGGGGCCTAAAGAGAATGACAGAGCAAGGTCAGGCCAATGTCTGAGAAAGAGCATTCTAAGAAAAGGGGAAATCCAAGTGCAAAGGCTTTAGGACAGGAGCATGCTTGGTACATTAGAGGAACAGCAAAGAAGTCTGCATGTGCTACATTCAGTGAGCAAGATGGAAAGGAGTTCTGAGGGCCCGTACCTGTAGTGTTCCGGCCCAATTCCAGAGGAATTGGGGTCCAGTGAAAGCTGTTTCATGCAAGCTAAACGTACAGAAATTTTTTAATATATTTATTTTCCTCAAAGCCTAACATACTTGATGTGTCCCATAAATATCAGCCAACCATACTGCTACTGTAAGCAGTTCAAAATTTCTTTGATTCTTTGAGTGATTCTTTTAAGAATCACTCTTCAACACCTTCTCTCTTCCCCCACAAAATGAGTTAAATACTTGATAAGTACACTTTTCTCACAGAAAAGCCAGATGTTTTCTCTGGCTGAAGGAAGATTGCCTTTCCCTTGCCTCCATCCGCTGGGGAGCCCTGTTTCAGAACTGATACTATTTACATGGCTCGACTCAGTTTTGAAACAGGGCTCTCCTCACTTCAACTGAGAGGCAAAGTATTCTCTTTGGTCTTCTTTTGATAAGTATACACTACAAGTGAAATTCACATTTCAGGCTAAGGCTATAACCTTAGCATGGTAATGTGATATTGGCGAAAGTACTTTTATAATCCTACCTGACAACAATTAATATCTATAAGTAGGAAGATTGCACGATTCCAAAATTACCCAAGTCTTGGAAAGACTTTGTTTTTACCCTAAATCTTGCTTTTCCAAAAGGTCTATTATCATCTTTAAAAAGTCCACTTTGAACAAGTTCTGATTATGTAATCAAGCAGATTTGTCAATTTCCTAAAAAATAAGTCAACAAACCTAGACATTTAACGTTACATTGTCATAAATTGGTCAGTCTACATGGTGATAACACATATAATGTACAGAAAATAAAGAAGTCAACTATGAAAATAAAGATATAAACCAGAAAAAGAATCTAGAATAAAAACTGGAGGAGATATAGAAGCAACTGCATTCCTGATCACAGTAAATCAGAGCTTCTTAGCATCCCACATCCCCAAAGTAACAGGTAGCCAATATTTAGCCAATATTCATCAGAAACTATGTTAATTAGGTACCCAGTGGACAGTTCTAAGCACAGTTAAAAGATTGATTTGGTCTTACAAAACCCTGAAAGAACTAAACTTGGCTGACCATGATTCAAGTATAGTTCCTATCAGATTCCTAATGAGAGCAAATAATAAAGAAGAAGTGACAAAATATTGGGAAATATGTACCTTGTGTAGATATAACACACATATATAAATAGATATAGATATTTACTTAGATAAATACCTGTCATGTGACCAATTCACTAGGTGTTTGATATGGGGGGGTGTGAGCATGTGCCTGCCTTTATAGCTCTCTTATTCCTATTCAAACACAAGGCAAATGCAGATACTATTACTGTATGATCTATGTGAGATGTAAGTATATAAAAGTCCCCCTTTGCATATTCTGCAGATGTTGAAAACCATGTGTTTTGTTTGGGGTGCTGTTTTTGTGTGTGTGAGCGTGAAGTCTAGCTTTAAAGAAGAGCCAATGCATTCCTGCTTTCTTCCTGATGCTGTTGTTTGCCAGGAGTGTGCAACTATGCTCACTTATTTGAAGATGAACGTCAAGGCATCTTCAAAGCACTTCTGCCTTCTTCTTTTGCTCATCATATAAAGCTGCAACGAAACATTTTGTCATTAATTTTCTATACATAGCTAACTCAGCAAAACTTTGAGAATAAGCAACATCTCCCAGGGTGATTGTCTGCATAACATGAGAATATTAGTTGAAGCACTTTGTAAATGATAAGGCATTACACATATGTAAGGCACTGTTATCATTAGCATTACTTTAATGTGTTAGAATGGAATCTAGGACTGGAATAGCCGGTCACATTACTAAGGAAGGCAAAGGAAATTAGTATGCATTAAACACCTGCTTATAGCAGAGTGCCACAAACTTAACTGGAAGTTTTACGTAGGTTATCTTTCTTATTTAATATGATAACATTGATAGGGAATACTGCTGGAACTCTTAAAGGCCAAATAGAATTTTGAGTGGATATAAACATAGCTCCACAGAGAAGATTAGACATCACACATTTTCATCTGAGAATGAATCACATTGCCAATTTTTACTATTTTTCTCTAAAAACTTGTTGGCTTGGCCACATACTTTACTAGTCAATGAATAGTTTATTATGGGGCTGTGAGAATTTGGCAAAGACCATATGCTCTGCATCGCCTACAAAATCTTGGCATTAATATTATTTCTATTATATAGAGCTGTGGTCCCCAACCCCTGGGCAGCAGAGCTCCGCTTCCCTCCCGCTCCACCCCACCCCCATTGAAAAATTGTCTTCTATGGAACTTCTATGGAACTTAGGAATGGGGGGGGAAAAAAGGGGGCTCACAGCAGGAGGTGAGCAGCGGGCAAGCAGTGAAGCTTCATCTGTATTTACACCACTCCCCACCACTCTCCACTGCCCGAACTCCACCTCCCTACCCGCACCCCCATTCTGTGGAAAAACTGTCTTCTGTGAAACCGGTCCCTGGTGCCAAAAAGGTTGGGGACCGATTATAGAGCATCAGTGTTGTGAACTGATGGTAACGTGAACTCCATTTTCTTTATGATCATTGTCATTTCATTGCAATGTAGTAACTCTATACAGTTTTCCATGAGTTATGTATCTTTTTAAATTACCTCAGAGGCCCACCTGCTCTGGCATCCAGTAGTTCTCAGACTCACAAGGAGCTTTACCTACTATGTTGACATTTTCTATTCCCAATGGTTGCAATCCCTGCCTTTGAATAAAATGCAGTGTTACACTATGTGTATATGTCAGTGAGTTGCTGTTGCTGGGTCTCATCTAAATGTGATAACAGGAGAATAAAAGGGCAACATCCTCCAGAATCTTCTCCAGGACTCCAAAGTTTAAGGACTTGAGCAGGGAGTCAGAAAGGGCCAAGCTCTAGATGCTGCCCCTTTGCTTCTACAAAACTAACAAGTAATGTGGATTAAGAAGGGGCCAAGTAGAAGTTATTATTACTCTTACCCATTCATTCAGTTACTAGTGTTTAGCACTGTGGTAGGTATGTGGACTTTCTCCTTGCTATACTAGGGAAAAAAAGACAGAAAGAAATAACTATAATGCAAAGCAGTGTGAACTATATCATGATAATGAAACTGCAAGTTCTGGGGGGAATCAAACTTATATTCTGACAATGGCTAGCAGTATTTAAATATCTATAAAGGTAAAAAACATCAGCCTGTTTATTACTCAGCTTATCAAATCTACTACCTGTCAGTGTTAGTAGGACTATATAATAGAGATTTGTTAAAGGTGGCCATGTCATTCATTCGTTTTATGATAAGAAACCGTACAGAAGTTAGATATTGAGTTCTGTTATCTCACTCCATGATAGACTTCACAGGGTCAACTTAGTAACAAAAATCATGTAGAGTATGCTGGCACTCTTCCCAAAATGTTTATGAGCCAAGAGCAAGTCCACAGTCACAGGGCAGGTGCAGTGGCTTTCCTATGTACAGAAACAGAAACCTCTGAATCTTGCGCACTGCCACCAGGGGTCAGGGACTGGGCAGGAGGAGAGGGCACTCTGGCAGAAAGGAAGTGTTATATTACCCGGGGAAGAACAGGAACCAAAATTCCCGTCTCCTTCTTGAAAGCAGCACATTGCTGGCTGAGCAGGGTTTGAAGGGAGGATCTCAGAAATGTTCTGTCCACGTAAAGGTATGTGTAAGTGCTAAGTGGCTTTAAATAAGTCATTTTGGAAAGTCAAATAAGGCAGACTTTAAAGGGCTTCCTTTGTGTTATATTTTCAAAATCCAGATGAGCTATATGGATCTCTGATGATGCAGTTGGAGGTTTTATAGCTACTGCCTCCAAAAAGGGAGTATTTGGTGGGGAAGGTCGAGAGGGAGGTTAACTCTGTCAAAATACTCAATGTAAATAGAGTATATATTTTAAAAAGACTTTATATGTGTGTACATTATTTGTCCATGATTTGCTTTAGGTGGTGCTGCTAATTATGATTCTATAAGGAGATAATTCCAGAAATAGATTTAGACATAGTGATTTTGAGTCTGTTTCATGCCCTATGGCCATCTGTAACAAGCTATTAGTGACTTTTTTTTCATTCATTCACAGGAAAACATTTGTCAGTACGATTTTCATACTGCCTTACCTTACCCTTAACTGAAAAAAATGGTGCTTAACTTGTGACATGACAGTGATCAAGTCACATGATCTCATTTTTATCACTACTCTCTTCTGGGTTTCAAAGACTGGTAATACATTTTATTAAGGCTCTCCTAACCATCCTCTTAAAAACTTGCTTATGTATCTTCTGTTTTTGTTAGAATTTTATTACTTTAAGTTCTCTACGCTCCAGAGAAATGAGGAGATAAATAGGCAGTTTTTTTTCTTTTTCTTTTTCTTTTTTTTTTAAGTTTTGGTCAAACAAGCCAAAATAACATTATCATTGATGGATCGACCTGTACTTTTAAATGGAAGGGATAAAGATATAAAAAGAACTGAGGCATGTAAGTAACCTCTTTGATTTTTAATGGTATGCAGCAGATGGAATTCATTATTGACTTTTAAAAATGAAATTGCTCTGCGTTATTATTTATTTATAGTTTTGCCTTTCAAAAGAAGTAATTATCATTACTAGGCTAGTTTTTCCTCAATCCCAAGCAACTATATGACAACGTCAGAATTATAATATTCTTTACCACTTACTTAGTCATGAAGCTTAATGATTTCATCCCTTTTAAATTAGTAATAAATTTATGAGGATAATGCACAGCTAAGAGGTTGAGTATCTTTGTTTTTTATTTGGGCAATTTCAAAAGCAATTATTTCACATCATAGGGCAATTTATTTATGAAATTCTCATTGCAGAAACAGAAACATTTTTAATTGGAAATACATAATCTAATTTCATTTTTTCCAGTTCAGCACACAGATACTGTGATGATAATCATAGTATATACAAAATTCCCAAGTAAAATATTTAGGTGACTTGTTTCAGCCCAAACAACTTTTTAATTTTAATCACAAAATCTAAAACCTTTAAGTCATTGGGGAGGTTCATAACCAGTCATGACAAAATTTAAGTTTTAAGCAATGCCAAATATTCGATCCATTACACTTCAAATTTTAGAGGTATTAAAATTATCTTCATAATTTAAAAAATAAGCAAAAATGGAAAAATCTTTAGTATTGGACATGGAACTATAGCTTCATACAAAAATGTACGAAGCCCTTTTTCAAAGCTGGTGTTTTGAAGTATCATTTCATATACAAGGACAATATATTTTATAAGATGAGGAGATTTGATGTGGACAAGATTCGGACCACCTTTGAATTTCAGTGAAGCTCCTGCTTCAATCAGATCCCTCTTCCCATTCTCCTTACCTCTCCTGCACCTATCCTCCCTCTCCCCAGCTTCTTTCCCACCTTTCTCCTCCCCCATCTCCCGCATGTCCTCCTGGTACTTGCACACTCAGACATCGTTTTGCACAACTGGATCTGTTTCCTTCAACAGTGATCATCACTGTGAAACTGAAGGATAGCAATGAATATTTCATATGTAGCACTTAAGCCTCATCTAGAGTATGCATTTTGCTTCGTTGTACCCATCCATAGGCACTTAATAAATGCTTATTGATTGTATAGTAAGACTGTATTATGACTGATTTTGAGAATTTTCATACCCTCTGCAGTTACTGGTACTATATTTCCTTGATTCTAAGATGTACCTTCTTTCATATTTCAACTTTTTAAAACCTAAAGGCATTTTGTGATCAATGGTATATTGTTATTTAATTGGCAGGGTTTTTTTTTTTTAATTTTTCTTTCTTGGCATGCATCTCACAATCAATTGTATATTAGATTTGATGAAATATAGCAGTAAAAATATAGATAAATCTATTACTTGCATAATGTGCTAAAGGCCATGCATTTCACAGTCAAACCTTGGAAGAGTCTCTTTTTTTTCATATGTGATTTATCTGTGGCCAGTTTTGTTCATTTCTCACTAATTTTCTCCATCCTGGCTTCCTTGCACTGTGGTTCTACCTATTCTTAGGCCACTGTCTTGACTGAACACCCTGGAAAATACTCACAGAATTTTATTAGTAATTTAATTACCAGCATTCAACTGTAAAGTTTTTCAAACTAAAGACCCAGGCTCAAGTTATGATTCTGCTCCTTTAAACTATGTATATTTAGCAATCCAATGATTATTCTCAGAGCTTCAAATTATATATCCAAAGAATAGAAATAATATGAATAATTTCTTCATCACAGGATTGTTAGGACAATTTGTAAAAAAATTGTACTGGTAAAATTATTGATAATGAAATGTATATAAGAGCACTTTTTAAACCATGAAGTACTGTTAAATTATAAATTTTAAGGATCAGCATTAAACTAAACATTATTAGATAGGCTTATATATGAGTAGAAAGTTGGAAAGAGGAAAAATGAGAAATTATATAATCCATTCCAAACTAAAGTGAATAAATTTTACATTTTTAATTATCATTAGAAATGATAATATGATCCATTAACTATCTGAATTAAAAGGAAAACCATGAAATCTATCTTCAGAGAACCTCCTACATATCAGAGTCTTATCTATTCTAAATCTCAGCACTGAGAGTGTATTTCAATCTCTGAGAGCTTGTTCCGTTTATTGAATTAGCAAGCCACAGCCCACAGCACCTCCGTGACATTAAAAATAAAAGAGGTTACTTAGATTCCTCAATTCCTTTTCTATTATTGTTCTTTCCATTTAAGAGACAACATCAGCACATTTCACAGTGGATTTTGCATCACTAAACATCTCAGAATAAGATGTACCCTTATGGGTTAATATATTAAAATAGACTTTATCCCAGTCACTTTGACTCTTGAAATCATTATATGGCAAAGAGTTTTGTCTAACAAGTCTCACTTCAAGAGGGAAAACACTAGGGAGGGGTGAAAGGGTACGCCAGCAATTAATGTTCTTCATGTGTTTCTTTTAGTTGCTTAGGCGAAGCAATCACATCTTACATTATTGTTTATGTGCTGGGTTCCTTGTTATATATAAAGACTTAAAATAGAATTTGCACACAAATGTACATTTTAATAGAGGCTTCCTTCCCACAGAAAAAGAGTTATAGATATAACCTAATGCCCACTGGGGAAAAATACCACAAGCCATTGTAGTAATTGTGAGAGGGCTCTACTCCCTGGTTCTAGATATTCATGAAGGGGAAATGATACAAAATTAATTGAACCAAATGGAATCAGTCACACAGCTACTTTCACAGGCAGAACTCTTTTGCTGCCATAAGGAAGACTTCAAATATTTTCAGTTTTTAATTTCCTCTTACCACTCACTAATGAGAAATACATTTCATAGAACATAGGTTCTACTGGATAGAAACCAAAATCCTCAAAATCCTTTTTTTTAAAAAAAAAAAAAACTGGTTAGGACATTTGTATTTATTGAGCTTTCTTTAACTTATCTTTTGTTGTCTTGGTTTTCACAATTTTAAAAACATACATAAGAGTAAAAAATATATTCTCATTATTATATATTTAAAACACAGAGCACTTTCATGGTACTTAAAATAGTACTATTGAATATAAATTTTATTGCTATAGTGACTACAAAACACAAGATTATTTTTTAAAAGGTAATATGTGTAGTGCGTATATTGTTTTTAAGGGTAGAAATTTCAAGTGGCAGAAATAAAGAGGAAGTGCTGTTTTAGAGGCATGTGCAGGTGAAAAGGGGAATTAAAGGAAAGGGAATTCTTAGTCATTTCTTGAAAATCCTGTTTTTCTATGCTGTATCTGCCAGTGGAAACGCTTTTAATATCTCATTTAAGTCACTTTATTTCCAAAGACTGAAAGTCATGACTCTAATGTGAGCATTTTCACATTTAATAATATACTGGGGTTCAAAATTGCTTCCCATCTCACTGTATTAGTAACAACAGCAAGCACATTGGGCTTACTTGACAATAAGTAGTACACTAAGTGCTTTACATGTACTAACCATTAACATGTTAACACTTTTTAGCACAATAATATATTATTCATACATTAAACTGTATTAACATTTCCGATAATGGAAGCATCCTTTTTCTACTTGTTCAGGCCCAGAAACATTGATGTGATTCTAAACTCTTCTTTTTCTCTTCACCCTGTATCTAATCAGCTCAGAGATCCTGTTGACTTTACTCTTAGAATAAATCCAGAATCTGCCCAGCTCCTAACACTCGCACTGCTTCCTCCTTTGCCCAGAAACCACCCTGCATTCTGCTGACAGCCTCCTGACTGCTTGCCCTGCCTCTGCCTTTGCTGCCCGCACAGGTCAGTTTTCAGAAAGGCAGCTGAAGGAATGTGGCTAAAAGATGAATCTCACTGTGCCACTCGTGTGTCCAAACCCCTTCCAGGGTTCCCTGTGTCTCTCCAAATAAAAGCCAAGCCAAAGTCCTAATCAGAGTCCATGGGTCCCTAGCTGATCACACCCCTGCCCCCCAACACACACCTCTTCTTTCCTATAATTCCTCCCTCGTTATTCCACTCCACATCGCTGGCCTTTTTGCTGCTCCTTGGACTCATCAGGCATGCTTCTTCCTCAAGGCCTTTGCAATGACTGTCCCCTCTACCCGGAAGGCTCTCCCCCTTCAGATTGACAGAGCCAGCTCCCTCACTTTCTTCAGGTTCTTAGGAAATCACCTTTTCAGTGAGACCTTCCCTGACTACCCTGACTAAATCTTCAAATCCCCCACCCATGTGCACAGTTCATACACACTCTTCTCTGCTTCCCCCACTCCTTAGCACTCACATATACACACATATATGTGTGTATATATTTATCGTGCTTACTGGAACACAAACTTTATGAAGAAGGAATTTTTGTCTTTTTGTATTTCATATTCTATCTCTTGTACCAAGAGCGAGCCTGGTACATAGTACATCCTCAATAAATATTTGTTGAATATATCCTCAGATGAACACTATCATTAGGTACAATTATTACCCCATTTTACAAATGAGGAAGTTAAGGAACAGAAAGATTAAGAAATTTATTCAAGGTCAAATAAGTTAAGCAAGTGTCAGAGCCAGGATTCAAACCTAAGACCCTGGCTCCAGAGTTTATGCTCAAATCACTTTACAACGTGGCTTAATTATTTAAGTGATATTAAATTAATTAGAAGAAGAAAGCTATGCGTAGATTCATGTATTCTCTGGGATTTTCTTCAATAGGTTTTCTTCCCAGGTAAATGAAAAATTTATGTGCTGTCTGGCTTTGACAGCACAGTCAGATATAGCAAAACTCCTTTCCCCCATCACTTTTTAGCTATTTTTTTCCCAAAAAGTATGAAATTTTTTACACAGCTATATATATATATATATATATATATATATACACACACACACACACACACACAAAACAAATGACCCTAATCTGACCCATGTGGACATTCAAATGGTAATAATGAAGTAACATATGTGCAATGGTAAAAAAAAAAAAAAGAAATAACACTGAGGAAAAATATAGAATGAAAACATTTAATGAATGCCTGCTATGTTCTATAATAACCAGTCACTGTGAAGGCCTTTTTGATATTACAAGTGGAGTCTAATGAGAGACAGATGCATATTCAGACAATTAAAATTATGTATTTCTTTAAGTGTCAAAATAGGGTTATGTACAATTCTAAATTGGAATTTAGAAGAAGAAACACCCAGTAGAGATCTGCTGACAGCTGAAAGCAGGGCCTTGGAGAGTGGGTTGCGAGGCAGGTAATCACGGTGGGAAGGGACCAAAGGACTCAAGAGCAAAGAGAGAGTTTCTGAAAGAGGAGGTGGGAGAATGCCCAAGTTAAATGTGACTTACCTTTCAATTTTGCCTTAGAGGATGGAACTCACTGTGGGAGATGTTTTTCAAATAATATTTTATATGCTATAGAATAGAAATTACAGGGAAATCAGTTATCAGAAGGACACGTTGAATTTAACTTGTAAAAGGATATCATTACATATCCAAATGTATCATATAGAAAATTGTCAAGTTCATTTATCCCAGACTACCTCAGTCTTTCTTTCACAGGATTCAGGTTGCATGGCACTGTAAAACCAGAACAAGACATTCTATTTTCTGAATTGTTATTCTTGCTAACACATTAAGCCAACTCCAGCTTCCTACACTTAACAGCCCACCAAAAAATACCATTTGTCCCGAGTGTGTTTAATGTGTTTTTCATCCTCAAGGGTGTTTTCTTACCACTTCTTGTTCCTCTGGAAAGTCAGGTTTTTTCCAGCTGATTATTTCCCTGATTTGACAAGGTCACTCTGAACTTCCTGACTGTCATTCTAACCATCAGCAGTGTGATCTAGATTAGTGACAGACAGCGGGGTCACTCAGGTTCTTCAATAAGAGGGCGTAGTGCCCTTAGATGGTGGTTATTCCATCCATAAGCAAGTAAAAAAAGAAGTAAGATATTCAGATAATAAATGCTAAGAAGCAAATAATAGAATAATGTGATCATCTGAGACTAGAGTAGGGTAGTGATGCAATTAGCTTGGATAATCATGGGCATCTCTGAGAAGTATCATGAGAATTGAAACACCAGTGATAAGAGGATCCTGGAGCCATGCAGGGATCCTGGAGAACAGCTAGATAGAGAGAAAGGCCTGGAAGTGAAAATAAATTTTGTTTGTCAAGAAACAGAAGGGATACTAGTATGACAGGACAGAGTGGTAGGAGTATAAAATGAGGTCTCAGAGTTAGTGAGGGCTGGGTGTATACTCAGAACTGACCTTTATTTATGCCTATGAGCACTGGAATTGTGGTTCTATAGGTGTGTCTCAGTTGTAAATCTAGTTTATATTTATGAAAGGAAATAACTTGAATTTGCTGGGCACCGCGTAATTTATTTAAAAAAACCTCTAATGTACATTCTCATTTTCTTAACATTTTGTAACATCCTGTGAAGTATAGAGTGTTAACATTATTCCCATTTTACAGATAGGGAAACTGTGACACATAAATGTTACATGACTTGCTTTAAAAGGCCTGCAGTCCCACTCACCTCACCCACCACCAACACACAGACACACACACACGTACATTCTGACTCCTCATGCTTAATCAAAATTGTCAAAAGGTTGAAACTGTCTTTTAGCTTGGATTTGAAATGAACTCATGGCTTTGGTACGACTAAGGGCTTATCATTGCTAACAACATGAAAACAAAAAGAGTTTCTACAATGAATAAAAGGAACAAGTCACCTCAGTTTGCGCTAATAGCATGTATGTGTAGACCAAGAATCTACACACTGTCTTGTTCAGCCACATCTTTGATTCTGCTAGGTGGCTATGCATGATATGATGTTCATTGTCAGATTTAAGTTTTAAGTAATTCCCTCTGGAAGGTGGATTTGAGAACAGGACAGGTTAGGCCAGGTGAGAGATGTTGACAACATGAACTTGGGTGATGAAAGTTCAGGTCTCCTACCTGAGCCACCTTAGTCACCAAGGTATATCTGCACTATATGATCAACAATGTTTTTCTAACTTATTAAAATTATGTCACATATGACAGCACTTAAAAATTCAAAAAAGTGAGCTATATTTTTTAATTTTCATATATTTACTTTATCATAAAGGATATTAGATTATTCATAAAAGTTTTTATCATAGGAATTTCAGTTATATTTAATACATACCTTTTTCTCTTCTGTGTGCTTAAGATTTACTCTTTTAATATATCTTTTCAAATACTAATATATAATTTTAAGAAATTATTTTCTACTAAGGAGTACTATGTTTCTCTGTTTCAGGTTTTATTTGTCGTATGTGTGTGTGTGTGTGTGTGTTTGTGTGTTTGGTAGCATAAATTCTTACAAGGAAAAGGAGGGAACAATTTTAAAAATTGAAAAAACAACCTGGATATATTAGAAATATGCCAGTGTTAAAGCTATCAGGCCTACGTTTTAGACACACGAGAAAGCTAGTCACATGTTCTTCCTATTTTTTTTCAGTTTTGAAAAATAAAATATTATATGGAGGTATATTATTTATTATCTCAACCTATTAACTAAAAGACCTCTTTTCATGCTTTGTATATTATTTTTGGAATTTATTTTCTAAAAAACTTCTCTTATTTCTTGCTTATTGTTTTTAAAATTTCAGTAGTATTTCTACAAAGTCATTGTCTTTAGGACATGGCCTTGATTGAAGTTTGGTGGCTTTTGCCTTTTAATTCGGTCCTTTTCATATGTTTAGCTGAATTTGCTTACTTTTGCTTTGGTCTTCTGGTTTCTTGACAACTTCCCTGTCTGGATTATTAAGTCCCCATTGTAAAATTTTTTACTTTAAAAGTAGCTCATTTTCTTAGGTTTTTTTTTTTTTTTTGACTCTCACACATTTATTAAACTTGAGATACGTGTTTAATTTAAGAATGTCTTTTTTTTTTAAATTTATCTAGCATTTTTTTGCCAAGTCTCAAAGCTGGTTTCCTGGTTTAACATTATAGATTATTATTTTTTTTAAAAAAACCACCAGTACCAGATCTTAAACTTGAGAAAAAGATCTTGTGGTTACTATTCATTAGTGTTGTGATACTTTTTCTCAGTTTTGGACACATTAAATAAATTTGATATTTCATAATTTCAAAAATTCCTTAGGACACAGCTTCTAATTTTTACCATATAAATATCTCAAAATAATTTTTAAATACATATGATAATTAACACATTTTAAATGCATCATGATTTTATTTATTTATTTATTTATTTTTTGAGACAGAGTCTCACTCTGTTGCCCAGGCTAGAGTGAGTGCCGTGGCGTCAGCCTAGCTCACAGCAACCTCAAACTCCTGGGCTCAAGTGATCCTTCTGCCTCAGCCTCCCAAGTAGCTAGGACTACAGGCACACGCCACCATGCCTGGCTAATTTTTTGTATATATTTTTAGTTACCAATTAATTTGTTTGTATTTTTAGTAGAGACGGGGGTCTCACTCTTGCTCAGGCTGGTTTCGAACTCCTGACCTTGAGCGATCCTCCTGCCTCGGCCTCCCAGAGTGCTAGGATTACAGGCGTGAGTGTTCTTAGAAGTTTTTATGCCTGGTATCTCGCAGGTTATTTGGAAATGGCAATGTCCAACAAGAACCTCGGAGCACCTGGCTTCCAAACATAGCCCTACTATTTAAAAAAAAAATCTATGTGTTTCACTGTGCCTTAATTTACTCATCTGGAAAAATGAAAAATAGTCACAGCCTTCACTTCCTCACTCAGATGCTATAAGGAAAAATGAGATTTATATATATATACGGTTTGAAAAGTTTTTGTTTGTTATGATGCCAATATAAAGTAATATTCCACAATAAAACTAATGTCGGAACCCTCTCCAAGAAATATTTTTAAATGCGTGCGATGTCTCTTCATCCTGGGTGCCTGATAAATTACGGCTTTCAGACGCAAGTTCACAGGGCGGTGGGAAAGAATCCTTGCTCACCCCATGCCTCCCACCCCGTCTGCTCTCCTTGCCCGAAACATCTGGTGGCCCTTTGTAGTTCTGGATGATTTGATTTGGAATTCATTAGTAATAATTGATGTGCTTTCTGGAATTTGTTTAAACAGTGACTCGCGTGGTGAGTAGCTACGCCAAGAAGGATTGTTCGCATGGAGCCTGCCAACCCGGCAGAGCCGAAATGGGCAACACCAAGCGCTTGTGCCGAAGGCTCTAGAAAGCACCCTCTGCCCCAGCCCTCACCCAGTTTGGGTGGGAGGCAGCTCGTCTGTCACAGCCGAAGCTCGGGTTGCTTGTAGTGTGTGGTTTCAGAGCTCCCTGTTGGCAGAATTATAAAGACAGCGGCCAACCAAATACATTTGTACTTTACCGACTGTAGGTGAGGCGGCTACACAAAAGACAGAGCTAGGAATTAGCATTTGAGAAGTTTAAAAACTGGAAAAAATAGGTGTCCACACAGGCCACTCTAAGCAGAGTGGGGAGGATTACTCTAAGGCAACTCCAGGGCAAGAGTTCTTCATGATCTGGGGGGTTGTGGACCTCTGCAAGAATCTGATGACAGCCGTCGACAAATGTGTCACACGTGCATGCGTGTGTGTGTGTGTGTGTGTGTCTGTGTGCAATTCCATTTGACATACAATTTCAAGGGGTTCACAGGCCCCCTGAAGCGCATCCAAGACGCCAGTTTAAGAAGCCCCAGAAACAGTGATGATATAATAATAAATATCTTTTTTAAGCCCCATTTTAAAATTATTGGATTCAAAGGGCATAAAATTACTCTGTCAAATTGCTATAAAAGTTTCTAAATGTGCACTCTTGACTTTCACACTTATCTCCATGAAGTCCAGTGACAAGCATTTTGTAGTCTGGCCTGGGGCCCTGGACCACTCTGAGGGGCTAGACCACTGTTCTTCCTGCCCACTTGGGCATCACCCCAGAAATTCTTCCTCCTCTCTCTGAATGGTCAATTTTTTCCCTCTCTACTAGATAACCACAATCAGCATTTAAACATCTTGTTAAGAAAGTTCAATTCAAACCGATTTAATCATGAAGGGATTAAGGGATTATTGACACCTATATCCACATAAAAACCTGTTGACGTATTTTAAAGGCTATTTTACGCCTAAGTTCAGCATAACTTTTTAGAAATTCAGAGCAGTTTCTTATATAACCACTATGCCAACATCACACCTAAAAAAGGTAAAGTGATTTCTTAATATCTAATATTCTACTTTCCCCGACTATTCCCCTAATGTTTGTTTATAGTTGTTTCGTGTTAATCAGGATCCAAATAAGGTCCATGCTTTGCATTGTCTGCTTTGTATCCTCACTCTCTCCCCCTCAACACAGGCCATGTTTCCCACACCACTGACTCGCTGAAAAGGTGTCAGGTGTATTACAAAAGGTCTCACATTCTGGATGTCTCTACTGGCTTCCTCGCGGTATTGTTTAACCAGATCGTCTATCCATTGTATTTCCTATAAGCTGGAAGTTAGTTCTAAAGGCGTGATTAAATTTGGTTTCAAATTTTTTGGTAAGAACTCCTGATAGTGATGTAATGCCTTCATAATGCATGACATTGAAGGCATAATGTCTTATCCTCTCTATTTTAGTGAGATGAAAACTGATCAGTGGCTTCAGGAGATGACAACTTTATCCCTCCTTTGTGAAGACTCACTTTCCCATTTATGATTGGCAAATCACCCATGGGCTGGTATAAAGTGCTATCCAATATCAAAGAAGGCTACTTCTGCAATGGCTGGCTGAAGTTTGAGTCTATATAACTTCTTTTTTTTTTTGAGACAGAGTCTCGCTTTGTTGCCTGGACTAGAGTGCCATGACATCAGCCTAGCTCGCAGCAGCCTCAAACTCCTGAGCTCAAGCAACTTTCCTGTTTCAGCTTCCCGAGTAGCTGAGACTACAGGCACATGCCATCACACCTGGCTAAGTTTTTCTGTTTTTCGTTGTCCAGATAATTTTTTCTATTTTTAGTAGAGACAGGGATCTTGTTCTTGCTCAGGTTGGTCTCAAACTCCTGACCTCACCTGATCCTCCCACCTTGGCCTCCCAGAGTGCTAGACTTACAGGTGTGAGCCACCACGCCCAGCCTATATAACTTCTTATGTGGAATGTTATTGCTCTCCTTTGGGAATTTTGTTTCCCAAACACTCATGTAATATTTCCACATAGGTTCAAGCCTCCAGCTCCTTAGCAACTACAATAGAAATAGAAATTCCCAGACAATTCAGGGCAGTTTTTCTTTAGTATGAATTGAGTTTCACCAGTGTACTAGGAACTCTTTTTAATCAAGCCCCTAAATGTTTCTGAAGAACATAAAATCTGACAAATCTTCCATAAATCAGTGACACTGCATGTTTAGTTGTTTGTTTTCCACAAAGCAATGATAGTTGTTAGATGTCAAATATTTTTAACTCTTTGTAAATTTCATGATATTTTTTCCTTTTCCTTTCTTTCTCTTTTCCTCACCTGTAGAATTGAGACCATTTTTTCCAAATATATCATCACGGGAAACCATTTATTAAGCCTCACATGCTCTCCCGGAGCTTTCAGATTGACAGATAGTATCACGGAAAGACATAAAAGGCCCAAGTTTTGATCCTTTTTACTACTTACCTTGGGCAGAGGCAATTTAGGTTTGGCTGGTATCCGCTCCATTTGAAGTAGCTAACTTTCTTTTGGAATTCTACAAACACACTCTTTCAATTTTGTAAAATAACGTATGACCGTAGTACCTCAGGCTCTGGCTTCCCAATTATGTTACTGAAATAGACACTAAGTAAATGAGAATCTAAAAAATTTGGAACTTATGCTAAAGACAAATTATGGTGCTATTTATAAACCTCTGACAACAAAATATACCATAAATCTTTAATAGACTTCCTCAAAGATGCAGATACGGGCATTCTGGAGTTTTGTAAATACATAAGTACTATAGCATCTCAGGATTTTGAGGAATTGGAAAGTCATGGGGTCTAACCATCCGTCTTATCCTTGATTCCCACGCTCCTGCCAAATGAGGATTAAGTAATCTCTGCCTGCTCCTTTCCCACAAGCAGCCTCTCTGTCTTGAGCAAACCCCACTCACTTATCAAGTGCCTGCAATGTGCCAGGTGCCATGCCAGGGCCCCAGCTACCTCAGGAGACAACTATGTCGGCACAGAGAATAGGATGGGAGAATATATTTAAGGGGCCGGGCACAGCGGCTCATGCCTATAATCCTAGCAGTGCAGGAGGATCGCTTGAGCTCAGGAGTTTGAGACCAGTCTGAGCAAGAGTGAAACCCTATCAATTTTTACCCGAAAAGAAAAGGGAAAAAAAAACAGCTGGGCTTTGCGGTACACGTCTGTAGTCCCAGCTACCTGGGAGGCTGAGGCAGAAGGATCACTTTTTCTTTTTTTTTCCTTTCTTCAACTTGGCATTCCTTTTTTTTGTTTTGTTTTGTTTTCTTTTATTTTTTATTTTTAAATTTAAAAAATTTTTCTTACGTACATTGCCCTTGCCCCCCTCCCCCCTTCAGTCAGAGCCTTAAGCCTGACCATCCCCCAGATGGTGCACATCGCACTCATTATGTATGTATATACCCATCCCGTCCTCCCCCCTCCTGTCTGCCCGACACCCAATAAATGTTGTTCCTGTGTGTCCACTTAGGTGTTGATCAGCTAATACCAATTGGCAGGTGAGTACATGTGGTGCCTGTCCATCCATTCTTGGGATATTTCACTTAGTAGAACGGGTTTCAGCTCCATCCAGGAAAATACAAGAGGCGCTATATCACCATTGCTTCTTATGGCTGAATAGTACTCCATGGTATACATATACCACATTTTATTAATCCACTCGTGTATTGATAGGCACTTGGGTTGTTTCCACAACTTTGCAATTGTGAATTGTGCTGCTATAAACATTCGAGTGCAGATGTCTTTTTTATAGAGTGTCTTTTGTTCTTT